>JACXSJ010002619.1:0-40371 GCA_014851325.1 Pentalonia nigronervosa | reverse complement strand
ATGAAATAAGCTATATCCATCCAGTTATACAATATTTGTGTATTAAAACAATTTAATATAATTTATTATTAATACAAATAGGTAGTAGATACCATCATATTATTATACAACAAATTAGAATAATAATTAATAAATATAAACAAATTAGTATATATTATACCTTTATGTTTTTGTAATATTACGTCGATAGTTGATAAATATTGTGATTAAATCATATAAAAAATAAATATAAAATATGAAATAAGATACTAATTTATAAAATGAAAAATTAATACCTAGTCGTTAATATTTAAAATAATCGTATTGTATCAGCAATAGCTGTTAAAAATGTATCTATAGTTCGTTCATTTAAACCATCGTTAGATATTATATGTTAGACAATTTTGCTTGCATGTTTTCATAATTTTTTTTCGATTTAAATTACTAATTGTAAATTGGATCATTTTCGTATCTGAAGACAACTCTAATCTCATTTTTTTTAATTCAAGCGAGTATACTCAAACATATTTTGTTAGCGACTGAATAGCATAAAATTTAACGTTATCATTCATTGCAGGAGAATACAGCTAAAATTCAACAATTTTGATAATTTGGAAAATCTATTCTATATGATTTAGGTAGGTATTATGTAAATAACAATGTGTAAATTAATTAATATCATTCATGTTTTTGGAGCATGGGTATTTAATCTAACTGGTAACGACGTAAAATGAACTAAACAAAATTGTGTCACCTTTTTACTACATATCACTGTAAATTTAAATCGTTCGTCAATTATTCAATACGTAATTATAGTGATAATATTGCTCTTGGTCGAGCTCCTAAGTTACCTATTAAAACTTGTTATTAAATACCTTAACATTTTAACCAGTCAAGTAGTATTATGAACTGTATCAACCGTATGGATTATGGATAGGTAGGTGCAATTCCTACCTTGAACATGAAATTTGGAAATGGTGAAGAACTGACAAACGACGCTAGTGACAATTGATAAATGAACATGAATTAAGATATACGTACATATCTAGCCATCTAGGTGGTTTACATCACGATTTAAGATATATCTTAAATTGTAGTTTACACGGCACACGCTACACGGCTACGTCATTCATTGCATTCATCGACGAAACGTTTTAGTCCATTTGTCTATGGAACGTTTCGCTCCCGAGAATTCGGACTGGTGATAATTTACGGTGTCAGTTTGTTATCATATAGCCGCTATATTTAAGTGATAACAGTTTTTAATATTGGGATTTGCGAAGCCGTCAGCCCTTGGCGACGCATCGTTTCGAATTATTCGAACTTGTTGAATTCACGAGATTAATAAATATTGTGATAGATCAATTTGGTGACTGAAATTTATTTGATTTCACCATTATAATTTGAAATGTCGAAAAAAAACATCGTGTTTGTTACCGGAAACGTGAAAAAGTTGGAAGAAGTGATACAAATGTTTAAGAAATTTTACAAGGATTCTGTCCCATTTGACGTGAGTTATAACACATTCGTTACTGTTTTGGGACCCGTTTTACTATTTATTTATTTCATTGTAGTTATCCAATAAGAACATTGACTTGCCTGAACATCAGGGGGAACGAGACGAAATATGCAAAATGAAAGCGCTGGCAGCTTTTGATATTATAAAAGGTCCGTGTATTGTAGAAGATACTAGTCTGTGCTTCAACGCTATCGGTGGATTACCAGGTAGATTAGTTATTTGTCTTGAAACTTAAGAAAAATCACTTCACAAGTTTTTTAACTAAGAAAAAACTTTGTATACCTATTCTAACAACAACTAATTTTCAACCTTGATATTTGAATACCTATTAATTTTTATATAATTAAAGTCAAATATGATTGTATTAAAATAATCAAAAATGGGCAAGTAAATTAATATTTTTTATCTTAGTTAAGTTAATATGTCTTAAAAAGTTAATTTAATATTTAGTTAATTTAGTTAAGCTAATATAGTTAATACACATTTTTTTTAAATTTGTATAAAGTTAAAAAATGTAATTTTATTTTTGTTTATAACAACACTAATCTACTTTATTTTTTACCAATTCAAAACTGTATTAATAATGTTTATACAGTATTTCTAAATAATATGTATTGAAGTTTTTTATTATTAAAAAAATTACAATTTTTATTATATTATTTTATAATATTACAATGTCTCACAAAGTATACACTATTAAATGTGGTTTCTAGTATTAGCCATTAGATACAGTAGACAAATAATTTTTGACTAATGTTAATCTTAAAAAAAAATAAAATTAGTCTATTTTTAACACCAATTTTGTGATTACTGATTGTTAATAATTATTAATTTTATTTCTGTTAAGTTAATTTTAACTAAACTATTCATACCAATCATTATGCACCTGATTTTATTTTTTTTGACAAGTTAACTCGATTGAAATGTAATAAATTTAAATAAAATTTAAAACAAAATAAATTAACATAACTCTATAAAATGAAAATTTAGTTTGTTGGTTTCGCGTTAATTAAAAAATAATTAATTTGAATTAATGAGAAAAAAAAGTAACTAATTAAGTTTAAAAGTTGAAGTAAAATTGACTTATACTTTTAAACGTGTTAATGTTAAGTCTTGAAAATAATAGACCATTGTAAACCTACACTAATTGTTTATTTATTTATTTTTCAAATGCAGTTTAAGGCATTTGAACTGTTTGAAAAATATTTGCTATTTTTTTAATTGGAAGTTATTCCAAATATACAGATAAAAATTGATATTTCATTAATAAAAATGTGAATTTTTTTTTTTTTTAATCAGTATGTTTTTGTGAATATTTATTGTATAATAAAAATGTACTCCCATTTATGAGTAAACTGCAATTTTTAATTGACATTAAATTACATTATCTAAGTATAGCTTAAAAAGTAGGTACGAGATAGTCAAAATTTGACATATATTTTACTCCATCCTATTTATTGTCCAAAACCATACTTTAATTTTTAATAATAAAATCCATTTTTAAATTTTTTCTTGTTTTGGTAATTTTGATTAATAAAAAAAAAAAACATTTAAACATATTTTTTAATTATTTATTAAATATATTTCAAAGTATGACATTACAATTAATATATACATTATTTTGTTTTGATAATCATCTAGATTTTGTATTAACCTTGCTTGCAATTATTATTTATAGTTGATATTCATCTTATTTTTTTTCTAGGTCCATATGTCAAATGGTTTCTAAAAGAAATTGGTCCTTTAGGCTTATTTCGTATGCTTAAAGGATTTGAAAATAAAACTGCTATAGCTGTTTGTACAGTTGCTTATGTGAATGAACAGGGTGAAGTAAACATTTTTAGTGGGGAAACTGATGGTACAATAATAGAGCCAACAGCAATCGAGACTTTTGGATGGGACTCGTGTTTTAAGCCAGATGGATATGAAATAACATACGCAGAAATGACTAAAGAAGAAAAGAATCTAATATCACACAGGATGAAAGCAATGTATAAATTAAAAGAGTTTCTTGATCACAATGTAATTATATAAAATGTTACAAATTTAGTTTTTTTTTTAAATTTTCAAATCAAAATTGTTTACCATTTTAAAAATGTATTTATGTTTTATCACCATTGTATATATTTTATTTCATGAAGAATGGGCTGATAAAATATATTTTTATTGTATGGAGATGAAATACTTGTTATTAGAAATTAGCTTGAAGAATGTATAACATTTAATATTAAACCTAATGATTTATTATGTTTAAATATTAAAGAACCTATAGGTTCAAATCTATAGGTGACGTTTTGTTCTAGCTTGATTGATAATGAAATATAGATAATTTATATAACACCGCAAATTATAATGGTACTTTTGAGTTATAGTATATTATACTACATTGAACTAAGAAAGTATGTAATAATATTATTGATTGCTTAATTTTATTTAAATTATTGAACCATTTAATCTATGAGGATATTTTGTATTATTTAATTTTGCCTTTGTAAAAATATATTTCACAACTTTTTTGTTGATAAATATTATTTTCAAACCATAGATAATATTATATACTTGGATATGTCTTATTAATACCTAATATACACAGTATACAGTGATCCAAAATAGTTATATTATGCAGTTGTGGGTACAATTTAAGACAAAAACATTTTATTAATCTACTATCAGCTACCACTGTATGGTATTGCTTTTTCATTGATATTATTTTCCATTATAGCTAAAGCAGTTTTTTCTTTACCTGCATTAATCATTGCATCAAAAGCGAAATCTTTGGTGCACAAGCAGGCCTCTTAAAATATCTATTAAAAATTGTATTTATATATATTTTTAAATTTTGTCAACATTTTAATAATGCTTATAAAAATCTTGCATTTATATCTTTAATATTTTTTAACTGCCATCAAAACAACATATGAAGCTTGTATTAAATTTTCAAGCTTTTTAACTCGACAAAATATTATTAAACTATGATTTTAGAAAAAAATTGAAATTTATCATAGCTTTAAATATCTCAAAAGTAGTCAAAATATTTTGAAAATTGTCTCAAGTGAGAGGTTATAAAAGTTTAAAAAAGTGAAAGAAAAATTTTAAATTATTTTTAAATTAAAATAATGTTAATTAGTTTTGACTATCTAATCTCATGACAAATTAATGACAATCAATATTTATAAATATTTTACACAAATATGTACTTTCTGTGCAAAATTACATATTACAATGCCTGGTTAATAGTAAAAAACTTGTGATGTTATAGCCAACATTTAGAATGTATTTTGCTAATTTTGCCATAAAGAAGGAAATATTTGATACTCTTATACATTAATATACTAAAATTATTCTATCCTACACTAATTCTTCTTCTTGGTAGTTATTGGCTTTTAAGACCATACTGACAAACATTTACCATGTTATATCTCTCTGTTCATTGCTAAGAATTTCCACTCTGCGTCCGGTACAATTTGCTTCATATCTTTTGTCACCTGGTCCTCCCACCTTAATCTTGGTATTTTTTCTACTGGAGTGCCACATTGAACTAAGTATATAAGTGATCAGGCTTTTCGCCATGGTTGACCCAGGCTATAAGAGCCGCCTCTTCCTTATTTCATCTAATATGTTTGATTTTTGATACATCTCTAATCTTTGCATTATTTCTGATCCTCCATTCTCCTGTATTCGCATCTATACATGATCCAAAGATAGATTTAAGAATTTTTTTTTTGAATATTAGCAGGTTATTCTGTTGTGCCTTGTAGAGCATCCATATATCACTACCGGGCGTATCAGGGTTATATATAATTGCACCTTTAGTAGACTCTTAGACAGGATCTTGATTTAAACATCTTGCTAAGTCCAAAATAGCATCTATTCCCAGCTTATATTCTTGTTTTTATTTTTTCTTGTATTTCATTGTTCCAAGTTATAAGTGTATTAGGTACTTGAATTTCTTTACTCTTTTAAACTTATACATTCCCACTTTTAAGTACCAGTGTGAACCTATTCTGGAAAAAATATTTTATGCACTATCATATACTCTGTTTTTTTTTCATGTTAGTTTCCAAACCAACTCTTTTTGCTGTTTCTGATAGTTCTTGGGTTTGTTCAAAAAGCATTTCTTTATCTTCTGGCACCTAGTCATCCGCATAAGTCAAAAATTGTATCTTTGTTTCATCTAATTGTATTTCTTTTTTATCATAACTATAGCTTTGAATTACTTTTTTCTACACTAAAATGGATAAAAATTACAATAATTTTGACCATGTAAGGAAGTTCTCAAACTTATAATGTTCATAAGGTAACTATAGATAATAATAAATAATTATGGATAACTTTTTAAGTTCAAAATATGACTAGTATGGATTAAAAAGAATTTAAAAGGATACACAATAATAGAGTAAATAATAAAAATTTTCAAAATTAATTCTCATAAATTTAATTTGCCTAAATTGTAATAAATAAAAACATTAAATTTCTTATAGAATTAAAATTAAAATAACAAGATTGTGAATTTAAAAAAATTATGTTCATTTATAAGCAATATTAAAAACTGTATTAACACATATTTGGTTAATTAAACACTTAAAATTAGTTCTTTGGTGACATTTACTATATCGAAAGTTTAAGATCTATCATTAACTAGTAATGCTATATAATATTTTATACTAATGTTTTTGTTCAAGTTAACTATTTAAATTGTCATTGCATACACAAATGTATAATATAATATATTATTTAGATTGGGGATATAAATGTAAATAATTAATACATTTAAATATATTGAAGATTCATTATACCTACAATTTGGCAATAGTTTTTATTTTATTTTATACAATGAAAATGATAAACGTAACAATTATATAATTTGTTTATAATTTTGAATATTATTGAATAAGTTATTTAATTTTATTTTTTGAATGGTTATATTATGAAATACTGCTATAACTCATTAAAACATAAATGTTTAGGAATTTTTGCAGAATTGCAAATTACCAATAATAATAAATTATTTCTTACTATTATTCATCTTTATATTATATGTTATGTTCTATAAAATTTTGTAATTCTTGGCATTCTGAAAAAATAGTAATAATGAGAACAATGTTATTGTATATTATAAATTTAAGTGTTGAGCCAACAGTTTAGTGAAAATTACAGTTTACGTATAATGAAATATTAACTGTCAAAATAAAAATTAATTACAATGTTTTTTTAAAACTAAAACGGTACAATATAAACAAATACAAATACATTTTTTTACAACAATAAACATCAGATCAATTGATTGAGTTCACAACTGTTCATTAACACATAGAAATAATAAAATTGAACAAATCAAAAATATATATTAGTATGTGATACACACTAATGTTATAATAAAATAATGTTCCTAACATACTAGAACCAGACTATGTTGTTTTAAGTAAAACAATTTAAATTTAATAAATGAGAAAGAGTATATAGACCAAACATTTAGAATGATATAAAAAGAAAATTTAAAGTAATAAAAAATTGTTCTATAGGGAATGTAAACGAAGTGATACAGAAGCAATTTTAACCTTGGTTTAAAAGTCTAACATTGCTTTTATAAACTTTTCCTTTTTGTATTTTTTTACCAATAAAATAGTTTGAACCGATGTCGGAATTTACATCAATACTAATGATCTGTTAAAAGAAAAAAAACAATTATACATATATATTACTAATTTAAAACAGTAAAATATATAATTAAGTAATGGAGTTTGATTACATTTTTGGTATTATTGTAAACTAACTTAACCATTAACTATTATTATTAACACTACACAGGTAAATAATGAATATTAGTATTTATAGACTCAAGTAACTTACTTCTCCTGCACTTAATCTTAAATCATGGACATCTCGTGGTTCTTGACTAGTAATAACTTTTGCTTGTTGTACACGTCCCAATGCTGGAGTATCAGGAGATAATGTTGCAACATTGTCTTGGTCTGATGGAAATCTAAAAATTAAAATGGCCGTTATAATTATGGAATTGTATTATGTAATATGTATTTACTGTATATTATATTGTACTCAAAATCAACTACTAAAACTTGAATAGATCAATATGTTATGAAATATTTTAGTATATTTTTATTCTTATAAAAAATGTTTTAGTTACTTTTATTTATTTTTAAACATGTTATTTTTTTAAGTGTAATATTCGTAGTTACAATTTAATAATTATTAAACAATAGTCAAATAAATAAATATAAATTAAATCTATCTTTAAAAGTATTTATTTAACTAACTTATCTATGCATATTAATACATTTATAAAACATTCTTATTTTTAAATGAGTTTTAATTTATTTTATACAAACATAGCAAATGTTTTCTTACATAGCTACACTCAAAATTTCAGCTACTTTTGGCTCATATGCTACCATACCAAAATGTGAAAATATACAATGAGAAAAAAAACAAAATGTTTTGAAATCTTATATATTCATAAATGTTTAAGAAAATATCTACTTTTTATTAAAAAAAATCAAAATAAATTAAGTATATATATATTAATTTAAAAAAATTGTACACAACTTGATGAATAAACTTGCTTAAACTAAATAAACTGTGAATCATTTAAATTGATTTTTAACTTACCCAGAAAGATCTGATTGAAGGCTCATTAAAGACTCATGGCATTTTAAATAAAAAGCAGCTTGTGTATCAACAAAGTCCAATAAGTGTTGCAAATGTTGAGGGTGTGCACTAGGAACACCTTCCATCAATAGTTTGGTAATTTCAGCTTGACGATCATATTCTTCTTGAGCCACCTTAAGATCATGCTCAGCCTAAAACAACAATAATATCAATATAATTTAGAAAATACTAGTACTAATATGAGTGAATCAGAATAACTACATAGCAAACATAAAAAAGTAAAAAGTAAACAAATTTCACTAAAAAATAAGTTCCTTGTTTTACCTTATCAATTAACTCTTCCATAGTAGGACCAGAGTCATCTTGCTGCATAAAAATATTTAAATATTTATTTAACTATATATTTTAATTTAATTTAAATATAAATTTAAAATATAATATACCTTAATTTTAGTTGTTGCAAGCATTCTGGTTTTGCGTACTCGAGTTTTGCAAGCATCTAAGTCAAGTCTACATATTATATAATAATTAGTCAACTTAACAGGCATTCAAGTGTAACAATTATTAATTATGTGAATTTGCCTTCTTTTTTCCAATAGTGATCGTTCCTTGACAACAGTCTTCATGTCAGTTTCTAAATATTTATTCATTGGATTTACAAAACAGTCATTGGCTGATTTGATGAATTCTCTTTGGTTAAGTCCCAGTGTTTGCTGTATATTTCCAACTTTTATAAGTGCACTACCTAAAGTAAATAAAATATTAAGAACACATTTTTTAATTTAAAAATATAATTACCATAAGCAGTATCGGGTCCAAAAACATTCCCAGCTTCCGTCATGGCAATTCCTAAATATTCTGAGCTGCTGAGTCCAGATTTTTTCTTGTCTAAGAAAAAAAGATCTACTCTCATGCCTAAAAAAAAAAAATGACATTTTCAAGTATAAATAGCTTAATTGATTAAAGATTAAAGAAACACTACCAGGATTAGAATTCAAAATAAATTCCATGTTCTTCAATATAGTTTCAGTATTTTGTTTAGTGTTATCACAAAAAGTGACTAGTTGTTCAAAATTTGGATCTTGTTCTGTTTTCTCTGCTTTACCTAATTTTTCTTCTGTAAACTATATAATACAATTTTAAAAAGTCGGTTTAGTTAGATATAATTGGATATTTTACAACATACTGTAGTGTAAAAATAGGTATCAAAAAAAAATATAAAATAAAACTAAGTTTCCACTACTAGCACATTAATAAAATGTATTATCTTTAAATAAAAAAAATAGTAAAATATCAACAAAAAAACAATTAAGTTAAAAATATTAAAATGGAAACAATAAATATTAAATAAGCGGGAAAGTAGGTAACCCCACTTTACACACTGTATAGTAGGTATTGAGTTTACGTCATCATTGAGTAACTCCTTGTAATGGATATACTAAATTTGAATTCAATGATAAATACGTAAAAATAATTCTAAGTAAAGACAATATGTTAGTTAATATTACTAAGATTTTATAATATATTTTGATTTATGTATTAATTAAAGTAATTAATTTTATTCATAGTATAATGGGTAGGCAAGTAGGTTATTCAATTTTTGCCAAAAAATTGCATTTACCTATTATATTATAAATATTTAATTACCTATTATAATAGTATATATTTATATAATTTATTATTGTTATTAGCTTTTGAGTCAACAGATCCTTTTACTGTAGAACAGTATTATTAGGTTCATGATATAAATAGGAAAAAACTGAAAATTAATCTAAATAAAATTTGTTATTCTTCATTTAAATATCTAATTTTGTCCAAATTTGAACTTCAAAAGTCTATGAAAAAAAATTGTGCTTCTAAATTTTTCAAATTTTAAATGTCAGTAATAACTATAAATGAGAAATTTTTTTTATAAAATTTTAGTATTAACTCTAAAAATTAAACATTTAATACATTTTTGGCTACAAAATAATTTAACAAATTTTGTCAAAAACTTGACTTTGCATAACATTTTTAAATTGTCTGTTATTTAATTAATCATTTTAAAAATTACTGTACATTTATTATTTTACCTAACTATATTTGCTTTTTTTAACAAAAAAGATATTGAAGTCGAAATTTGAAGCATTTTCTCTGCTGTAAAAATAATATTGTAAAATCAATAGTCAATGCATTCATTGCTCAGAATCTAAAATGGTCATAAAATATATTAAAACTGGGTTATTTGTAATTTTAAATTTTCATTTGTTTATTTACAATAACAATTAATACAGTAACAATATTATGTTATTATTATAATTAATTTTTAAATCTATTTTATATATTTATTACTAATAATTATACTTAAAAATATACATATATTGATTTTTACTGATACAGCTGACTCTCTTGGTACTTTAAAGTTTACAGGGAAAAAAAACATTTAATTTACTAAATATTTACCAAAAGTAACCAAAATCTCAAGTATCTTTAATACCTAAATACTAAAATACTTATCGATATAAATATTAAATTTTAAACAGTAATATGCACAATGGTTATTGGTTATAAGCCACAGATAAATATGTATATCTGTGTTATAAGCACAATGTAGATACAATTTTATATACATCATGGTTATAAGCACAAACTAAAATATAGAGGACTCGACACAATGATACATAAGAAGTTTTGGACAAGTTATCTAGAAAAACAAGAAAACTAGTAGGGCTAATATAATATATATTATGTTATAAAAAATAAATATAAAATAACAAAATATAGCTATGAAAATAATATATATATATATATATATATATATATATTTTTATCTAATATATATTATATATTTGGGCTGAATACAACTTTTTTTTGAAGAGAATTTTCATAAAATTGTTGTTACCGTGGTCACTTATTAACATTTTATTTATTATTTGTATTTAAGTAGATTTATTATTGATATTCAACATTATAAAAACATATTTATACTCAGATTTTCCTTGTAGAGAAAAAATTACAAGTAGCATACTACATTTACTTAATTAACCAACTTATTTTTAAAAATTAACTCAATGTAATTAGTAATTACCAATAAGAACCACCCCCTCTACATTACATTTTTGTCTATGGTACTAATTATGTGTTATTGTTATTTGAATGGGAATTTTATTTATTCAAGATGAGAATTTCAAGTTACTGAGAGTTGACTTTATTAACTACTTATTAAATTAAAAAGTAATATTATTTTTAAACGTATTTATAAAAATATTAAGCATTTTAATTTAACAAAAATATTATATTGTTAAAACCAAATTTAAACATAGGTAAAACATCTAAATCTCATTTGCCTTATTTTTAAAAGTATCCTTTTATTCAGCCTTCCTACATTTAAATACGAATAACTTTGACATATACAATAACATCAATAAAAATTATAATTTATATCAAACTACTTATATTCTGGCTAAAACTAATTATCGGAATGTAAAATGTAAAAAATGTCTATATTACATAAGAAAGTTGAAAAACCAGATATAGGTATTGTATTTAGAGATTATTGTTGGATTTTTTTTTATTATTATTATTATTTAGTGATCATAATTGGGTTATTATGATGGTTTGGTAATGTCAAAAATGAGTTTGGTAGATCATACATCATAACTAGGGCTCGGATTTTGTAGCAAAATAAATCCTTAAAAAAGCATTTTAAGTAGCCAAAAAAAGCAAAAAAAAGCATTTATTAAATTTAATTCTAAAAAAACAAATTTAAATTACATATAAAATTAAATATTAAAAAAGGAATTTATGACCAAGTTACTTTCATTAAAATTCATCTTATTGAGTGCTAATATATTTTTATACATAGAAAATGATCTTTTCACATCAACCGATGTAATTCAGATAATTTTTCCTTTTTTTAAGTCGTAAATACAACTGTAATTATGGTCATTAAATTGTAGATAAAACTATACAATTTTAGCATAATTATGATAGTTATTTTATCCATTATCCATTTATTATTGGTTTTTTCACTGGTTTTATAATTTCTGGCAATAATAATATAGTTCAAGTATAATATACATAGAAATAAGTTAAATTTTCAAGAAAAATATGTAAAAATTAAGAAAAAAGAACCAAATAGAGGAAAAAGCAATAAAAAGCAGGTTTTGTGGAAAAAACAAAAAAAAAGTTTACCTCATTGAAATCAGAATCATTCAAAACGTAATTATATATAAGAATTATCTTTCTATTATACTCCCCTTAAAAGAAGCACTTGTTATAAAATCTGAGCCCTAATCATAACATAATTTGTTTATTTATTTATTAATTTTGAATTGTATCAATATACTCATTATTTTTACAATATTACTATTTAACATATTTATAAAATTGGCATAGTTATACATAAGGAAATATATTTTATAATGATACAGTTTTACAAGAAATTTACAATTTTACAATAGTTATGGAGATGTAATGATAAGACATACTGAAATGTATGGAAGTAACGTTTTTTAGTTGTTTGGTTAGTCCATTTGGGTTTCTAAATAGATATCTTTTGTTTATTTAAAATGTACACATGATTTTTTTTTAATATTTTTAATTGAGTGTAATTTATGACGTATTAAATATGTTTGGTTATATACTTATATGAAAATTAAAAAACAACTATTAATTTTAATTATAAACACAATTATTGTGATATCTATCAAATTAAAAATATTTTAAGTAAAAACAAAAAACAAAAAAAAAACTCAATAAAAACAAAACTAGAAAACTATTTATGAATGACTGAAGTATACCAGTTAATAATTATGAATTTAGTTATTTAAATTCTTAATGTTAGAAAATACCTATGTTTTTAAATTGGTTGGTTAATTTTTTAGTCTGTTAAAATAATAATTTTGATAATAATTAATAAAATAATAGAGAACACGAGAATAAGAATTTTTAAAGAATTACATTTATTAAACATTAAGTAAATTATAGTTCTATATGTATACAAAATAAGTTTCTAAATTATTATTTTAGATTTAAGATCCTAAAACTAACAGTTCAACAAGTTTGATCATGAATGGTGGTGCAGCAGCTGTTGACTACAAAACATACCATACGATTATCAAATGTTTGTTATGTACATGCCAATAAACAATCATTTACGTATATTATGCACGAGGTCAAAAAAAAAATAAAGTTGTTATTATTGTTATTTACTTGTACAGCTCTGCTGATTGCAGTGCCAGCGTCTCTGAATATCTGTTTTACGTTTTCCATGTCCATAACGAGCACAACAATGAAGGCAGCGGAAACACAATACGGACGACTGACTGAGCTGCAGCCTGTCAGATAGATATGAAATTTGTATGTTTTATTGCAGATGAAAAAAATTATTACATCAGAACAGAAATCTCTGAAGAGTAACAATTGCCGTTGTATTCGTGCCCTCCGTGTAGGTGGTCGTTATCTCGTCGTCTTGGTTAGTGGTCATTATTGAACTCTACACTGTACATCATGATAATTGCAATATTCACCAAGCAGTGTTGCCGGAGAGAGAATGTTAGAAAGAGATAGCACATACTAACAGTGTTACTGTCTTTGTCTTACACATGGCGCTAATATTTTATATTCATTTACCGCAATATCATTTTGGTTTGGTTTTTAATATTTGGTGTATCATTATTTTTAACTACAAAAGAACATTTTTGGTTCATTTAATAGAATATAAATAACTCACTATACAAATAATATAACTATAAATAGTTTATTTATTGTAGTATATTAACAAATATTGAAACACGATTTTCTTGTGAACTTCTAGTTTCTACATTTTTCATAAATAATCTAAAGGAAATTAAAATATTGCGGAGAAATTAGAAGTTGGGAATAAATTAAGTTGTAATTTGTTAATCAGGAGGTTTTAATTTATAACTAAAAGTCTATAAGCATATTAAATAACAACAACTTTATTTTTAACAAAATAATATTTATTAAAAAAAATAAAATAATTTAATTTTAAATAATAAAAACATAGGAATTTACATTATTTATAAATTAAAAAGAAAATAAATTTACGCAAATATTTTTAAACAGATCTGGGATTTTTCATACTTAATTTTTAAACTATTCTCTATCATAAGAACTTTTAAATTCTGAGCAAAGCAAGGAATTTATTGATTTTACAATGATGTGTGTGTATTTTTTTTTGTCTGTCATTATGTTTTAGGACAGTAAAAATGCTCCAATTTCAGTTTTCTTCATCAGCATCTTTTCTGATAGGAAAAAGAATATCGACTTTAGTTGGTACTTTAGGGGGTGAAAAGAAAAAAATCCCAATATTTTTTATACGTATCGAGAAAAACAACAAAAAAAAATTAAGGGAAAAACTAATATACAAAGCCAATTTTTGACAAAATCGATTTTGTTCTTTGATGTAACACCAAAAATAATAACAGTAGATGTATGGCATTTTTGCAATATGTTTTTATAAGCAATTTTTAAACACAATAAAATTTTCAATATATTTTGACTTATTTTGAGCTATTTTTAGGCATAATCAATTTTTGGGTTTTTATTATTGTCGTTAAACATTTTTTTAAGCTTTTAAAAAAATTAAAAATTTAAAACAAGGTTTTTCATAATTTGTTGTAAATGAAAACTAAAAAAAAAGTTGAGTAAGTTTATAATAATTTTTTATAGGCGTCTAAAATTACAATTTCAACAAAATACGCAAAAATTAAGAAAAATTGTAGGTTTTTTTGATTAAGAAATTCATAAAACGTTTTCTATTCAAATCTAAGATTTGAAAATTCAGCACAAGAATCTTTGTAAGTTTTTCTACTTTTCTAAAAAAAGAAATTTATCGGAACGTGAAATTAATTTTTTATGACCGTTTGAAATTAGACATTGGATATTCACCAGTTTCTTCGGAAACGATTTTCTTATTTTGATGTAATTCAAAAAGGAATAATTGAACACGATTGAAAATTTCACAAAATGTTTAGATTATCATTTTTTATACACCATTTTGACAATTTTTGAGCTAATTGTAAGTCTAAGACATTTTTGGTTTTTTTAAATTTTTTTTCTTTAAATGTTGATAAAAAAAAATTTCGTTGGGTAATAGTTTAAAAATTTAATACGAGGTTTCTCATAATCTGTTATATTAGCAAATTAAAAATAATAAAAATACATAGGCATAATTATTATTTTAAGCATTTGAACTTCAAATTTTGACGAAATTCATCATAGAACTTCTGCAAATTGTTTTGTAATTAAAAATTTATAAAATGTTCAGTTTTTATGGCTAAGAATTAAAAATTTAAAACTTAAAATAAAAAAAAAACCTAAAAACACTGACTTAATTTAAAATTTAAATTTAAATTTTAAAGTTTTTCGTAAATAATTTTTAATGTAACCAAAAAATCAAAAAAATATATTAAAAAATTTTTTTTTATAGTTATTTAAGTTAAAATTTAAACATTAAAATATTAAAAAATTTCAAATTATTTTGTTTTTAAAATTTTTTAAAATATTCAATTTTTATATCTAAAGACTGAAAATTTAAAACAAGGTTTCTCGTAAATAGTTAATAGTGTTACCAATAAGTCTGAAAATACATACAATATATATATATATATATATATATGCGTGATTTTTATAGACATTTTAAGATCTAATTTGGATGAAATTAGATATTTAAATAGAGAATAATGATCTTAGATATTTTGTTGTAGTTTAAAAATATTTTTCGTGGGTGTTTGAAACTTTTAAAGTATATTATTATATTTTATACATTCAATGACATTTTTAAATGCAATTTTTTGCATTTTTGCTATTTTTTGCAAAAAACGTAAGAATTGATTTAGCATACTGTATTATTATTAGCAAAATTAATTATTTTAATAGCAATAATTTCATAAGATATACTTAGTTATGTAGGCTGATAGACCGTCTTCGCTCAGAATCGTTTTTCGTATACAATGATTTTATATCATTGAATTCAAATTTCACAAATCCATTTCAGTAACCCTATTTGACACCCACTGTACACAGCAAAGCGGCTTGGCAAATCCATTTGCTTGCCTTTTTAATAATTACGTAATAGGTCATAGTTCAAAAAAATTCATAATATATTTTCCAAAAGCGTAATAAACATGAATAATCTCTTTACTGTGTAGGTTATAGTAGCAACCTTTATGATTGCAGTGTGCCCTGTGGAGGTTTAATCGTGCGATTTGTAACGGAACGTTTTTAGCAGCGGAGTTGATAGCTGAAATTGTGGTTACTGCGTCGTCGTGGAATGTAAAGTAAAAACATCTGTTTTTTAGTTTACCGCGCCGAGAGTCATCTTCTTTGTTCATTGATTTTTCACAAGTCACCATTTGCGATTCACACTTCAGTGTTCACATTCAGTTTCCTATATTATACATTTTTGACTTGTGAATTCGAAGCAGAACTAGTATGAGTTCATTTTCCTAACGCGACTTTGTTCAATCAGTATTATAATTTAACTAATATTTAACCGTGTACAATTACGATTATGTCGTTGCAACGGGACAGTGGCCGTAAAAAAAGGAAACTACGCATTGACGATTCGGATGTAATATTGACCCGTAATATGGATTTGTGTATAGATTCTGGTTTTGAAAAAGTCAATGATTCCCAGTCATCGTTGGAAGGTCACAGAGACTTGTTTGGTGAACTTATACCTGATGTCGTCAGTAATGCCGATACTAAAAAGGAGTTGAATAAAAAGGCACCAGTATCAAAAAAAAAGAAACAGTCATATGAAGACATTGTTGATACTCCAATAGTAAGACCTAAAAGAGTGTTTATTCCTACACCAAAGATCATGAAATTTATGAAGGAGGCTCATAAAGAATTGTATTCCATTATGAATGCCAAAACGAGTTCAAGTAATGTTTCAGTTGTATCAACAGACAGCCTTGATGTCAGTGGAGTACAACAATTACAAGATAGTCCTATAATAAGTAAAAAAAATGAGTCTAAAATAAATACGGAGGATATTAAGAATGATGAGAAATCACAAAAAGTTCTTGCGGGTAAATTAAAACATTTTATTAATATTTAGTATTTATTATAAGATAGATATCCTTGTTGAATAAACTTCTTAAAGTTAAATTATCTTTATAAATTTGGCACTGTGAATGTTCGTATAGTTGATAAATGTTTACCGAAATTATTGGTGAGTATTAGAAACAAATTGGATGTTCGGGAAATCTGGAAATTACTAATTTGGGCAGCGTATACTAACGAGTTAATGGGTTCAAAGCTACACTTTGCTGTAGCAATTAATAGTTTAAAATTTTTTTTAAACAGGTTTCTGGTATTTGTTTTTCATAGCGAGTGTAGCAAAGCAAGATAGTAATAGTCAATATTAATAAAAAATATTTTATATTAGTATAACAGAAATGAAATAATATTAAATAATAATGTTGTTAAACATTAGCTATTATATTATTTTTATGATTTTATGAATGTTATGTTATAATTGTTCTAATGCTCAAGAAAATAATAATCTCAAAATACTAAAATAATATAATAATTTATTATTAATTAATTTTACATTAAGAGGGCTAGTATTTTTAAATTTATTTCATAAAAAGTAAGTTAGGTGGTACAATTTTTAAACTGTTATAATAGTAGTTTAGATAAAGAAGACCTATATTTGAATATTTTAATTTAATTTTAATTGTTATATTATGATGAATTCAGTAGAACTGTTTTTCATTATTATGCTTAGTGTTTTAATATTTTTTTTATTATCTACCCGGGCAATCTTTATTTTTTCAAAAACTGTTATTTGTCGTTTTTGAAAATATTTTTTAAAAATAAGTTTTTGAAGAAATATAAACATTTTTCAAAAGTTTTTTAAAGTTTCAAGTACAAACAAAAAATATTTTTAAATTATAATGAAATAAATAACATTGTTATTCTTTATTTAATTATTTAATTTCGTCTAAATCTAAACTTAAAATCTCTATAAAAAATTATTTTTTTTTTATAAATTTTTTTAATTTTTTGGTTATACTATTAAATACTTATGAAAAAACCTTGTTTTAAATTTTCAATCATTAGCTAAAAAACTGATTATTTTATAAATTTTTACTACAAAACAATTTAAAAATGTTAATATTTTGACGAATTTTGTGAACATTTGAACTTTGAACTTTAAATACTTATAAAAAAGTGTGCATTTGTATCTTAAATATTTTTAAAACGGTATTTAGAAAAATTTATGAAAAACATTGTTTTGAATTTTTATTTCTTAGTTATAAAAATTGAACATTATACAAGTTTTTAACTACTAAATAATTTGAAAATGTTTTATATTTTAATGTCCAAATTTGAACTTAAAACATCTAAAAAAAATTATTTATTTTATATATTTTATTGATTTTTTGCTTAGACTATTAGATTATTAGACTTTTTGCCTAGACTAACCTAACCTATTTTTTGCTTAGACTTTGCTTAATTCTTAGCCATAAAAAATGAATATTTTATAAAATTTTCACTACAAAACAATTTGCAAGAGTTTCGGTCAAAATTTGAAGTTCTAATGCTTATAAAAATAAATTGTGTGTATGTATTTTTATTAGTTTTAATCTGCTATTTTAACAACTTATGAGGAATCTTGTATTAAATTTTCAAAAAATTTGATCTAACAAAATTTTTTTTATTCAAATTTAAAGAAAAAAAATTTGAAAAAATCAAAAATTTCTTAGGCCTACAATTAGTTTAAAAATTGTCAAAATATTTTAAAATTGTTTTGGTATATGAAAAATAAGAATCTAAATATTTCGTGAAAATTTTAAACGTGTTCAATTATTCCTTTTCGAATTACATCAAAATAAGAAAATTGTTCCTAGAGAAAAGGTGAATATGCATTGTCTAATTTCAAATGCTCATAAAAAATGACTTTAATTTTCTGGTAAATTTTTTTTTTTTTGGTAAGATAGAAAAACTTATAAAGATGCATTTGTTGAATTTTCAAATCTTAGATTTGAGTAGAAAAAATATTATGAATTGCCTAATCAATAAATATTGCAAATTATCTTGATTTTTATATATTCTATCAAATTTTCAAATTGTGATGCTTTTAAAACTTTTAGAGATTTATGCTCAATTTTTTTTTATAATTTTCACTTATAACAAGTTATAAAGAACATTATATTACATTTTCAAGTTTTTTGACTGACTGAAAAAAATTTTATCAACAATAATATAAAAATTAAAAAAAAAAAAACATGAAATATCAGGTGAACCATTTAATATAAGACACTCAATATTTCAAAAGTATTAATGTTTCTGAAAATATTTTTTTACAATGTTTCAAATTGTTATAAAACAACATTTTTTTTAAAAAAAATTAATTTTTATCCTTATAATTTTTAAAGTTTTCCCTTTTTTGAGTGACAATATACCATAATAATTTTGTCTTCTAAAGCAGAATATTTTTCTTAATGTTTTGACAATAAAATTAAGTATATTAATTAATTAAGTGTAGTGAAAAAAAGGTTAAAAAATATTTACTTTGTTATATCATATAACATTTTATTATTTGAAGTCTATATTAATCAAATACATTTTTTTTAGTTATTAATTCGGTAAGAGGTACATGTAGTTTCAAAACAATAATTTATTAGATAAATGTGTGGTTCTTACTATAAGTTTAATGTTAGGGAAATGTTAACATGAATACCAATGTTGACATTCAGTGTTTAAATGGTTAATTAAACTAAGTAGATATTTGCACTCAATTGTAAATACTTTAATTTTGAGCAAAGTAAGCAATGAATCAGTTCTATATTGATGTATTTTTCTTTATATATGTGATTAATTTGTTTAGGGTAGATGGAGTATTCTAATCATCTATCCCATTATTATAGTGATTCCGGTTACAAATTAATTTTAAATTTAACTCAAAAGATTTGATTTATGTGTTTTTGTTTAATGCATATTGAATAATCAAAAAAATAATATACAACATACCTGTTTTTCATAATACCAATTTAGGTTCTTTTTTCTTAAGTGCTAGAAATTTAAAAATTATATCAGTTATTTATAATAATTGATAGCAATATACAGATAGATAACATTTTAAAAGTTAAATGTTTTTTGATGATTTCTTCTTCAGCCTTTACAGTCCTTTAAGGACTTTCACTGCCTTTACTACTTTTATCTATCTGACTGTTAAAGCTAAAATCTATTGTTATTCCCTGTGAGCTCTTATTTAGATCATTGTTGACTCTATCAATTCAATATTGTCTTGGTTGACCTCTAGGTCTCTCCCCATCTACTTTCCCTTTAAAAACTTTCTTGATTATTCCATTCGACCCCTTTTGATAACTTAAAATATTTAAAATTGTTCCAATTATTTTTAAATAATATATTAAATTTTCAACCAAGTTTTGCTCAGGCCGATTTTTAATATATATATATATTATACAAATAATACTTAAAATTTATTTAATGATTTATTTTAAAAAATAGTGAATTTTATTTGTCATTTAATGTTTTTATTGTTAAATTTTTTATATATTAAGTACTTCTTTTTTATTTTTATTTGTTATGCCCAATATTTTATTTTAACAACTGTTATGTTTTAGGAGTTGTTGCATTTGTTGATTATAAAATCGACAACGAGCGCGCTGATTCTAGCATTTCTCACCGTCTTGTCGATTTGGGTGCCAAAGTCGTAAAAACATTCAATCAAAAAGTAAATGTTATAAATTATTAATTCTTATACTTTTTTTCTTTTAATTTGTCTTAATTTTGTTTTTAGGTTACGCATGTGATGTTCTGCGATGGCTACCGTAGTACATATAATAAAGCAATTGAAAGAAAAATCCCACTGGTATCAGCAAGATGGATGGAATACAGCAAATTAGCTAATAAGATACAGGACCCAGCAGACTATCCACCTGTAGGTATGGATAAATACACGAAAACGCCATTAAAAATTTTTAATATTCATGTAAGTAATTTTTATTATTTAATTTATGAATTTCATTTTCATTTTCACTTCAATACTTATTACTAATATTTTTTAATATAAGACACACATTGTATTATCTTAAAAAAATATTGTTAAGATTATTTTTGTACTTAAAATAGGGCTGTTTAATTATTTCTTTTAATTGATTATGATGCTTAATCAAAAAACAAAAAAAAAAATAGATCAATCGTAAAATGGTTAGTTTTTTGATCACTCAATTTTTCGATCATCTTATATTTTAAAAAGTTATTTGATTTTCATGAGTCAAAACAAAATTTATGCATGAGCCATAAATAAAACACAAGAATATTCAGTAAGGCCTATTTTCTTTTTAAAGAATAAATTAAAAAAATTGTGTATCATTTTTGCATATATTATTGTGTTGGAGATAAATATTTAATTAATTTATACTGATATTATAAAGCTGAAGTTTATGCCAATTTGTATGGTTAAATGCGCTAATATAAGGTGTTATAGCAACCTACAGGAGTTGATAAAAGAAGCTAAAAAACACACACTCTCTGAGTATCAAAGAATCTATTGATATAATTTTTAATGAAATTGGTGTAGTAGTTTCTTATATTAGCACATTCAAATATACAAAATTAATAAGATTTATAATATTAGTATAAATTAATTAAATATTTATTTCCAAACAAAATAATTATATGTGAAATTGATACATATTTAATTATTGTTGAATAATTTTTGCAAATTATTATTTGCAGAATCAATAAAACTCCATAGTAAATTACTTAAAAGGAAATTAAATCTATAATAACACGTGTGTGATGTAGGTGCTAGTTAAACTATACAGAGTGATTTTTTTATTGTAAATCAGTCACTATCTCGATAAGTATTAGGAATTTTAAAATAATTTTTTTTTAAATCTTCTAGTTTTTACTATTTTACACTGTGTTATGATTTTGATATTATTAACTGCCTCCCTCGTTTGATAAAACACTATCAACTTTCGATTTTCAAATGGCAATACCTACATATTTTCAATAACAAAAATTTATAAATATATTGAAAAAAATAATTTTAACATTTACAGTATTTAATTTGAGTAATCCGTTTGCAACTATTGACATTTAAATATTCGTTTAATTTACTGCTACTGGGCAATTTATCAAATCCAATAGAAAAACCAGAAGTCAAAAAAAATTTATATCTCAATTTAACAATACTCTTAACGATTATAATTGATAATAACTATCTCTATTATAATTATTATTAATTATGATCGTTAAGGGTATTGTTAAATTGAGATATAATTTTGTTTTGACTGCTGGTTTTTATTGTTGGATTTGATAGATTGCCCAGTAACAGTAAATTTGACGAATATTTAAATGCTAATAAGTCACAAACAGATTACTCAAATTAAGTACTGTAAATGTTAAAATTATTTTTTCCAATATGTTTATAGATTTTCGTTATCAAAAATAGGTATTGCCATTTGAAAATGGAAAATTGATTAGTGTTTTATTAAATAAGGGAGGTAGTTAAAAATATCAAAATCATAACACAGTGTAAAATAATAAAACCTTGAAAGTTTAAAAAAAAAAATTATTTTAAAATTCCTAATATTTACTGATATCTTGATGGGTTCACGCTAAAAAATTCACCCTGTAGACACAGACAGATTTATATAATAAACTATATTGCTAACTGATGAAGTTATTAAACGCCATTTTATTTAAGGTCACAGATATATATATTTTATATCTATATCTGATTTTGAATTAATTGGCTGTCGTTTGCTTCAACTAAACACATTAGTAGAATGTAGCAGTTGGCTATCTAGCTTATTGTACATATTTGTGACTATAGACTATGTAAAATCATATTGTACATTTATATGAACCATGTGCAATATATGTAACATTTGATAACATTTTATATAATAATAATATTTCCATTGACTTTACTCGGTAGAATTATTAATTTTTTAGACTTATCTATTGTGAGCATTTCAAATCTATTTAGTCACCTGATGTGCTTATGTTTTTTTTAAATTGACCTTTGCTTGTTCTACATTTTTAATGAGTTTGTTGTATCTTGTCATATTTTTTATCATACATCTTATATCTAATCACTTACTAGAGCACCACATTCATTTTTAGCAGTTTCATTTAGTTTTTTTTTCAAATTTACTTTTAAAATCGTAAATACATATTTCATCAGCCATTGCTAAATATTTACTAACATAAGCTCATAGTATAATACAAACTATAGTACAATTATTATTTGTGATTATCTTTCTACCTGCAGTATTAAATTGATTAGATAAGGTGTATACTGTAAACTAGATGTCTGCCACAGACTGAAAATTTGCTGTTTAGTAATTTTTTTTGATAGCTCAGACTGGCTTGGTTACAATTTTTCATGAATAAGCTCATCCCAGATAGTTCGGTTTTTTTTATATAGTCTGATCTGGCTTAGATTAATTTAAATACTTTTAATTTTTACATACTATTTTTAGTATATTTTAGATTCTGCGCGGAGCTTAAAATTAATCTTACAATAATGTGTGTTTTCTTAATTTATATCTGTGTATACAAAAAATACCAAAAATATGCTTCAATTATCAACTTTGAGAGTGGTTTCTGATAGAAAATTGGATCTAATTATTACTTTTGAGAAATCAAAATTGAAATTGTTAAGTACTTTTTCCTCTATTTTATTTAAGAGGAAACAAGTTCTATAAAAAATAAAATAAATTGATAACCCTGATCTTAGTGACTTACCAAAATCATTTTTATTATTATTATTAAGTTATTGGCTGTAGTTTAAACTGGTTATCTAGAAAAATATGAATGTAAATAATAATTATTAATTGTATTGTCGAATATAGTCTGTATGGACTATTGAAATAAAAGTTTTGAAAAACCTGTTGACTAATTAATTATTTTAATGTATCGTTATTGAGTATCCCAAATGTGTATTTAAAATGTATTTCAAGTATTTTGTAGAGTGAACTGAAAATGGTTTTTATGCTATAGATGTATAGATGTTTATCAATCAGTCATTAAAGATAAAAAAAAAATCAAACTAGATAAAATGCTTTCTATTTTTATTTTTATTTCTTTGTATAAATATGGAATTTTTTAAGACAATATGGTTCTGCTAGGTAACTTAAATCTTTCTTTATCTACTATATTATAGTGCATCATATCTATACAAATTAAACATACCGTATTATCTTTATCCAAATTCAGTTTTGAAGCTAAAGTTTAAGTAAAAAATTTCAAATAATTGTTTCAGTATATAAATTAAAAATAAATTATCTTTTAAATAATTTTTTATTTGTCAGAGAAAAAAAATTTACAAAGCATACACATATCAGCAATCAGCATACATATAACAATTGAAGGTTTTCGTGATTTAAAAAATAAAAACAGTATTTGATATTGTGTATATTAATAATGAACGTTATGTATAATGTATATTTTTAAATTTTGAATGGTATACAATTGAATTTAATGGCTTCTCAAAAATTTACTTTAGATTAAAATAAAATGAATACCTAAAGAAAGTTGACAATTTTTAGCCAATGAAAAGGTTTATGAACAATTCAATACTTGACATAAGAGCCCATAAGGGATCGTAAGATATAAATAATATATGTGTGTATGTGTGTGTGTGTACTAGATACTTTTATTAAAGTAGTACATACCAGAAGTATCTTTTTGTGAATCTAAAAATTAAAAAAATATGATTGAAACTTACAAATTATTTTAATATATGACTGGTTTAAGTTGAACCTAGAAAGTTTATAAGTACATGGATTGGTTCTTAACATTTCCTGTTGAACTATAATAAAATAGTATTACAAATTATAACTTGCTCTTTAAGTGTATAATTTTTTGGAATCATATTGTTATATTTTGTTTGATCACTTTCTTTTTTTTGCTGTATTTGCCAAATTGGAATATATGTTTTAGACATATGTCATAATTTTCTAAGAGTCCTACAATCAAACATTATGATGATGTTTCAAATTAAACTCATACTTGTAAAATGTATTAAATACTTGACAAAAAAAAACAGATATTGTGGTCAATAGTGAAATATATAATTTAAATTGTAAATTACATTAACAGTATTTTTAAATATCATGACCAACTCAGATAACAATGATAACAAAACTGAGTAAAGAGAATATAAACTATAGACCATATAAATGTGTTTATTGATATGGCTAAATATAGAATCATTTTTATATTTATGGTTGAATGATAATGGTTATGTGATGTCATGTGCCTATGAGGAATATTAAACTGTTTAATCAATCATATAAAATGATGATTCATCAGAAAATATTTCAATTAATCAAAATTATCAAACAGTCCTAGTTCAAATATCTTTTTATTTAATTCATACATACATAAAAATATATATTTTTTCAGAAACGTATGACATATAAAAAATTTTTATCACCGAGTAGTATTGAACGTGACCAGCTATTTAAAAAAAAATGTGATAATCTTATGAAACAATTTAATCTCAGTTTGAACCGAAGTAATGAAGAAGGAAAAAGTTCTACTATTGTGACACCTCAAAAAACTACTGTGAACGAACAAGTAAGTTTATCAACATAATTATAACAAGTTAACCTATGTTTTATTCATTGGTACAATCTATTGGATTTAATTCCAATGTTGCACCATGTTGTATTACATAGATGTCTTAAATTGCCATGATTCAAGGCCACAACTTATTTAAATTTTTTTTCCTTGATAATTAAAAATTGAACACACCAATTAGTTTTTTTTTTTTTAATTAAATTTGTATTAATAACACATTTAAAATCTAGCTTATAACTAGAGAAAAGGTATGAATACAAAACTAGTGATGATAAATAAATATTTTGTATTTTCACATCATGGCATAGACCATGGTTTATATGTTCAAAGGAAACAAGTTTATCTTTCTTTTAAAATATTAACCCGTTTAAAATTCATATTATAACAATTTTTATAGAAGTTATTCTTCAGTAAGCATTGATACAGTACAGCTCCACCAATATATTTTTTTTTATTTATTGAAATTATTAAAACCGTTTAGAATATATGTGAATTGGTAAAGAGACCTTGCACGTACCTGCATTTGTTCTTACAGGAAAAATTCAAGCCTCGTAAAGTGATTCGATTTATTGATAAAAAACACTTTACAGGGCTCATTGGACTTGGATTTTCAAAATCGCATAATATAATTTTGAATATGATCAATTTTCACAAGCATTAGTTTTTTTTATAATTTTTTTTTTAAGCAACGAAATCAAAAATTAAAGTCCAATACGTCCTGTAAAAATCGTCTTTTTTCTAACAAAAAAAAAAAAAAAAAATGAATTAAATCAGACCACTTTACGAGGCATGAGGGTTTTTATTATTAAATCAGTTTTGAATGAAAAATCACACGTTTCATTTTTAGCCGGTGGTGCATTGATAGTGTGTGCAGCATGCAACACACGTGTAGATGGCTCGGTTTTGTTTACAACTACACTCCCACTAATCATCATTGGCAACTAACACAAATGCCATAAGCGGCAGCAAAATTTGCATATTGATTAAATATTGTCCTTTAATAAAAACATACAAGCGGGATCTTTGCATATTATTGTAGGGATTTTTTTTCAAAACGATGAAAAATGGCCTGTGATAATATTAAATTTGTTTCGTATTTTCAAAACTAAAAAAATTACTAACAGCTATAACGTTTTACTATCAAATTAATTTTTATATTATAAAATTTATTTATTTATTTATTTTTTTTTTTATTGATCTTAAGCCCGGCAACTATGGCCATTAGCTGTTTGTAGGTTTTTTATAGTAGGTTTTTATTGTGGGTTGAGGTACGGTTGGTTATAACACGTTTCTTTGTATGCGTGGCAAGGATTTGTTGCTAAAAACCCGGGTGGTCACCCATCCGGAAACTAGCAATACCGGTTGGTACGTACACTCAGAGCGTTTCCGCAGTTGAGCGTATGACCGCACCACACCGAGCCAAAATTTATTTGTATATTTATTTATTGTCATAATCTAACACTGAAATAGTGAAACATCACCCAATAGTTTGTATTATTCTAAAAAAATTGTTGTATGGTAAACTTGTTTTAATATTCATTTTTTATTTTAAGGACGATTTTTACAAACATAAAGATATTGTGGATAAACTATCAGATCAACTATGTCAAGTGTTAAACAAAGTTGATAGTCTTATACCAGATGAACAAATTGATGAGCTAAATGTACCAATGTCAATTAAAACATTAAGAAAACATCTCACACCAGAAGGAAAAGAGAATACAACATCTAAAGAACTTTATAGTCAAATAGCTAAAATTGAAGAACAATTAAATTTAAATTTTCAAGCTAGAAAAAGATTTCGTAAACTATTATTTCCTACTGATGAGGATTTAAATAACATTTGCGAAATCAGTGATTTTCCAACTCAAACCAAAGACGGCGATTCTAGCATAAAGACCTCAAATTCTGTGACTTTCCAAACATCAAATGTATTTTTGGAAGATGATGACATAGATTTACATTCGTCAATTGCGTGTACTGGGATGATAAAAAGGTAAAATTAAAAAAAATATATATATTTATTTTTAAAAACAATATTTTATCATAACATTTTTGTTCTAACAGTGAAGTGAAAATTTTAAAGTCATCTATTCACAACTTGGGAAAATTTGCTTTTCATACTAAAGTGAAACCTTCGACCACTATTTTAATTGTCAAATCAAAATCTATCGATCAATCATTAGATATTGTATTTGCAATTTCTTACGGCTGTTACATTATTTCTGAAGATTGGGTAAGACACTTAACAAAGACTAATTTAATGATTTGCCATTTTATGTCACTACAGTTTTATTTATTTTGTTCAAAAAATTTTTGGCTTATTAAATTTTTATATTTTTTGTAAAACATAATTGAAAAAACTTAATGTTTTATTATTAAGGTACACGAATCATTCAAAATTGGAAGATGGCTATCTTATCAACAGTATATGATTTCAGATTTATCTGAACCTATCACAGTAAAATTTTTTTATTCATTTGTATTTTATTTATTTATAAATGTTGAATTGAATATTTATAATTTTGTTTTTTTTTATTTTTAAGGATTTTCAAATACGACGTCACACAATATTTGGTTCAACATCGAAATTTAATTTATTTAATAAGGCTGGCAAGATATACATATCAGATACCTGTGAACCATCAGCTAAAATTTTAAAACGATTGGTGCATGCTTGTGGTGGCCATTGTACAAACAACAAACATACTGCAACTGTGGTAGTTGGTAATACACCAGAAATGAACAATAATGTTCATGAAAAATGGATTTTAGACTGCATAACCCAAGGGATTTTGCTAAGTCACTATCAGTATAAGATAGTTAACGCTATTAAATAATAATATTGTGACCAAAAATAATTTTCGTATAATCCTGTATACATCATTTTAATTTCCTTTAATACATTTTTATATGTATAAACTAAATTTATTTATTTTTATATTTTACATACAAATGTATTATATTTTATTATAAAAATTATTTTATACTAAAGGTAATATGTTTAAGGTGATAAATATAAAAAATGATTAATTTGATTTTTTGATTATTATTTTGTATTTTATTTTAATATTTGTTAATTACTATACAAATATTGTGGGTAGATAATATTTCAATTAAATTAACTATAGACTACACTTTTCAAAACGTTGACATTTTTAATCAAAATTATTTTAATTAAATTGTTGGAGAATATGCATTTGCATAAAAATCTGGGCCTACTAATTACAGATGGTAGTAGGATTGTGTAAAGTTACAAAGGCATTGGCCACCACTCATTTTTCATATCCCTGACTACAGAACATCAAAGGGAAATATTTTATTTTTAGATTCTGAGAGGAGCAATGAAAATCAATACATTTTACAATAATGTGTTTTTTTTGTGTGTGTTTAAGGCTTTAAGATTTAATACATGAATTCTTCTAAATAGTTTATATTTTTAATTAAAAAATATAAAAATTGATAAGAGAGATACAACTTTTATTTAAATGAAAAGTGAGTTACCTACTATGTGAATTGTCAAAAGACACAGCATACTATTTCAATATACAAATACATAAAGGTGCGTCCACATTAGAGTAAATTTGTGTGTGTTGTATTTTAATTTCGACACACACTTGTTTGTTGAAAATTAGGTTTATTTTGTAACTATTTTGTGCTTTGTGTGTTGTATTTTGATGATCAGATGTTGCAATGCAAAATTACAAAAAACATAGTGTTGTAGTAACATTCTGTACTTAGTTTTAACTGTGTAGTGTGTACCCATGTTTTAGTCTATTTTTTAAGTTTATTTTTAAAAAGCTCAGTAGTTATGAATGAGATTGAAATTAGAAAACTAAAAGCCGTAGCATTTATAATTATTCGCCAGTTGTTAAAAAAAAAAAAACCATAGCACAAGACATTGGTTGATAACAAAGTTGTCATACAATAAATTAAACAATAGTTCAAATTTGATATCCACTTTAAAATTTGATGAAAGCACTGGATAATATAAAAATTTTCTTTGGATGTCTTCAGAAGACTAACTTTAATAAATTGGTGGGTCTAAAAATACAAAAAAAATATACACATTTTCAAAGACCAATTCCAGTCAAACAAAAATTAGCTATCACATTACACTTTCTTGCAATGGGTGATTCATGCACAAGTTTGCAGTACCTTTTTTCGGTTATCCATACAAATCTTATAGCTAATTATTCCAGGATTTTGCAAAGCATTTCTTGAAGGACTTTAAGATAACCATTAAGATAAAATACATCATAATATAATAAATAATTATTTTTTTATTATTAAGACAATAAAATGAAAAAAATAAATATTAATAAAAAAAATTTATTTTTAATTAATAATAATAATTTAAATTATTAAAGTAAATTATTTAGGACATGTGATTCATGGTGAAGGAATTAGAAAAGATAAATAAAAAGTAAAAGCTATAGTTCAAGCAAGAATACCACAAAATGTAACAGAGGTTAAAGTTTTTGTTAGTATGATAAATTACTATGCAAAATTCATTCCAAATTTGTTTATACTATTGGATATTATTTATAAACTATTAAAAAAAAAAACGTGACGTTTATATGGACAAATCAACGTTGTAAAACCTTTAATAAGCCAAAGGAAGATTAATTTAATGACATCAGAGTCGGTGCAAGTACATTTTAATCCAGAAATATAAGTAAAACTATTGTATGATGCTTCTGAATATACGGTAGGTGCTGTTTTAGTTCATGTTTTCTTTTTTTTTGATGGAACAGAAAAACCTATATATTATGCTTCAAGGATATTAACGGTAACTGAAAGAAAATATGCAGTAATACAAAAAGAGGCTCTAGCTATTTTTTGGAGTGTAAAAAAATTTTCTCAATATTTATTAGGTAGAAAATTCATTTTATATTCAGACAACAAACTTTTGTTAGCATTATTTGGGGAACATATTGGCATTCCACGTATGACATCAAATAGATTACAACATTGGGCTTTATTTTTGTCAGAATTCGATTATGAATTAAAACATGTGCAATGCAAAAATAATGGTGTAGACAAAGGTTTGTTTTGTTTACCATTAGAAATAAAAAGTGATGAAAATGTTAATGAGTATAGTTATATAGATTTTGTGGAAGGAATGATACCTTTAGATTTTTTAAAAATTAAAATAGAGACAAGGAAAGATACAATATTAAGTAAAATTTATAGTTGGATTGAAGAATGGTGGCAAGAAAAAGTAGAGTCTTATACTCTAGTATAAAGGTTATTTTGTTAGAAAAAGTGAACTAAACATAAAAAAAGGTGTAATTGTAGACTTATTATTAAAGTAAGCTTTAAGGTAATTATTCCAGAAAAATTTAAATATTTTTATTAAAGAGACACATAACACACATCACACATGCAAGAATTCCAAAAATAAAAGATATTATCAGATCTTATTTTTTGTGGCGTGGATTTGACAAAGACATAGAAAGTTATGTAAAAATGAAGTCTGTGTATTATCATATCAATCTAGTTTAGTAGTAGATAGACAAGTTAAGTGGGCAGAAGTTGTTGGTCCTTTAGAAAGAGTACACTTGGATTTTGTGTATTTAAATAACAAAAATTATTTAGTATGGATTGATACATTTACAAAGTGGCCTGAAGTGGTAGAAATGAGTAAAATAAATAATGTGTAAATAAATAAATAATTTTTTTAATCAATTGATAAGTTAAGAGAAAGTTTTGGACGTTTTGAATTACAAAATAAGATAATTTCTGATAATGGTCCACAGTTTCATTCTAATGAATTCATAGAATTTTGTAAATAAAATAGAATTACATTTTATACATCACCACCATTTCATCTTGTTACAAATGGTGCAGCTCAAAATGAAGTAAAATCTTTTAAAAGAGGAATACAGAAGGCATTAAAAGATAAAAAAAATAAAAATATAACTGTGAGCACTTTAATAAATAGATATTTATTCATGGATAGAAACTTACCACATTAGACAATAAATAAATGTCCGGCAAAGTTGATGTTTGGGCGAAAATTAAAAATCCGGTTGATTTTCTTATACATCCAAAGATAAAGAGTAACACTAAGAGTTATAAAAATAAAAAATTAGAAATTAAGTTTTCAACGAGGCAAATGTAGTATACGTGAGATTTTTTCATAGTCTAATAACAAAATTTGGAAAAGGCAGTAATAGAAGAAGTGTTAGGCAACAGAAATTATATAGTTAGACTTGAAGATAAAGAATTAGTTTGGAGAAGGCACATAAATCATATAATTAAGTTAGAAGAATTTAGTAAGTATGATGACTATAAAAAAGACTATGAAAATGAGATTTTTGAAGAAGTAAAAGAAAATGAGAAAGATAAAAAAAATATATGAGTTAGAAGTCAAAAAAGCTATTGAAGAAGTTGAAGAAAAGAGAAACAAAATTTGACAGATATTAATGTTAATGATAAATTAAGTTTACCAGAAATAAAACATAAAAACGGTAGGCTTCATAGAAACAAAAAGTCACCTAAACGTTTGGATTTATAATATAAAAAAAATAATAATTAATAAATGTTTTATAAATTGTATTATTATAAAAATTTGTTGTTTAATATTATGTTTATGATTATTTTGTAAAACATGTGAGTAAGACTTATATTGAGTTGTGTAACAAAATTATGTTTATTATAAAATTGTTGTTTTTGAATTAGAATTAAGAATTGTTAGGATGTTGGCAATATTGTATTTGTAGCTGTACTAAGCTCACTTTTGTAATAATTCATATTTTTCATTCATTTTTTTCTATTTAGATGTAGGTACGTTCATTTTTTTATAAGATGTAAAGTCAGTTTGTGTTTAACTCCCGACCGAGCAACACGTGTGTCGCTTTATCGCGTCTGTATTTTTATCTTCCGATAGAAGACAACACAGCACAGGACTTAATTGTTATACATGTACGCAGTTTCATTTATCTCTCAAGTCTACCTAACCAAATCAATTGTGAATGGTGTCAAAAAAAATCCGGATATTGTCCTGTGTATCTCACTTCCGACATTACCACGGAATTTCAACCTCCCAAGCCCAAATCATCTAAAAACTGGTAATTATAATTGCTATATTCGTACATATATACGGTATCTACGTAATTAATTGTCGTCCGCGCTCCCCGGCGCTGCCGGCGACAGCTATTTATCTAATCTAACCCAAGTCGCGATAACGACAATACGCACAATGAACCACAATAATAATGTAAATACTACTGATTTGAAAAATAAAACCTCAAATAGAAATAAAACAAATTCCGCGTCGTCCAGTCGTATACAGAGTGCATTAAATGATGTGTTCGAAAATCCTGACAAGGACATAGACGTTACTGTAAAAATGTCTAGTAAAACCGGTAAAAATCTTTCATCCTCTGACGAACTTTCCACAAGCAAAATAGCTAAGACGACCCAAAAAAGTATATTTTCAACAAAAAATAGATACTCCTGCCTTGCTGCTGATGACAACCCAGAGATAGCGTTCCCATCTCAGAATCTTTCAAATGAAGCATCAGACGATACTAGTAAACCCGTCAAACCTCCACCATCTCCACCACCAATTATGGTTCAAGGGGTACTTGACTTTGTTATGCTTCGCAATGATTTTCTCAAACTGCTTGGTGCAGAAAATTTCTTATTAAATCATCCACTAATGATTTAAAAATCCTCACTAAGAATTCCGACTCTTATAGAACTGTGATAAAATATTTAAATGCAAATAAAGCCGAATATCACACATACGTGAAAACAAAGCTTTTCGTGTTATTATACGTAATATTCATCCTTCCACCCCATTAAATGAGATTGGAATCGTCATTCAAGAAATTGGCTTCACAGTGCGTCAAGTTGCTAATAGCCGTCACAAAGTAACAAAAAAAAATTTGCCTCTCTTCTTCGTCGATCTGGAGCCAGCTGAGATCAAAAATGAGATACTCCACGTAACATCCATTTTTCACACCAAAGTTCGAATCGAAGAGCTATATAAACGTCGGGAAATAATTCAATGCCAAAACTGCCAGAAATATGGCCACTCCATAAGCTATTGCTCACACCCACCTCGCTGAGTCCGCTGGGCTGAACTTCACACATCTTCATCTTGCACCAAATCTATAGATCAACCTCCAACGTGCGCTCTTTGTGGAGGAAGTCATCCGGCAAATTACCGCGGATGTACCGTTCACAAAGATCTATAGAAGTTTCATAATAATTCCAAAGCTACAACCAAACAAAATGTTAATTTAAATTATAATGTAAATGGGGGTAAAACCACTAGCGATGGAACACTCTCTGGTCAACCTAATCATTATTTAAATAATACTAAGGAATTCCCAAGCCTTCCGACAAACGTGTCTCATCCACAAGATAGCAAAGACAAACCAAATTACTACAAAAAAAATCATTTCAATTCAAATATGTTTAATACTCAACCCGATAACAATCTGACTTCTTAATTTTCCTCATTCTTATCAGAATTAAAATTAATGATAAATCCTTTAATACAACTTTTCACTACTGTTATAAATAAACTAGTACTAAAAAATGTTAAATAGACAAGCGAACGTAAACTCCCTTAGAATTTTTCTTTGGAATGCAAACGGTCTTAAACGTTATGAACCTGAACTGCTCAACCTATTCACAGAAAAACATATAGAAATTGCACTTATCTCAGAAACTCACTGCACCTCAAACTCTAAAATTTTTTTCCCCGGGTACAACTTTATCAAACCGACCACCCTGATGGTTCTGCCCATGGAGGCTCGACCATTATAATTTCAAAAAAAAAATATAATGCCAACCGTTACTTAATTACAAAACTAACATTATTCAAGCTACAAATATCTTAATTACTCTGAATCATATTCCCACAACTATATCCGCAGTTTATTGTCCTCTAAGACCTGCAATATCATCTGAACATCTTTCCCAATTTCTGAACTCACTTGGCCGCTCATTTCTTATAAGCAGCGACTTCATTGCCAAACACTCGCAATGGGGATGTCAGACCGATAACACTAGGGGTCGGTTGCTTCAAAATATTGTACTGGACACAAGAATTACATTCATATCTCCTCCGGGGCCTACTTACTTCCCACCAAAACCGACACCCCGATATTTTAGATTATTTTCTCACCACAATCCCAAGACACATTACTCATTCCGTAAAAAATCTAGCATATCCAGCATGTGACCACAGTCCAGTTCTTCTCAATCTGAGTTGTGAAATTTACTACAATCCTTCCCGTCCTTTCTTTGCAAAAGGACCAGTTAATTGGAGTTCCTTTTCAAAAAATTTAGAAAATGCCACTAACCTGAAAATCTCACTCAAATCAACCGACCAAATCGATGATGCAGCGCAAAACCTAACGACCTCAATCCAAACCGCCGTTTTCAAAGCATCGTATGTCACAAATACACCTGACAACTCAAAACATAATATTCTTCCTCCCCAAATCCAAAAATTAATAGTTAAAAAAAGAAGGGTTCGCTCGTTGTGGCAAAGATCCAACCTGTCTTCTGATAAACGACTATTAAATAATCAATCAAATTTAATCAAAAAACTCATTATAAAACACAAATCCAACTTTTTCTAAGAAAAATTTCAATCACTAAATTCTAATGATGGTTCTCTATGGAGAACTACTAAAAATATTCTCAAAATCAAAGACCAAGCTACACCGCTCAATGGTCCAAATGGAGAGCTAGTGATCTCTGACAAAGATAAAGCTGAACTTTTTGGAACCCACCTCTCAAATATATTTACGCCACATTCTAATGTTAATCCTGAATCTACACACCTCGACAATATTGCCAGATTTCTTGATAGTCTTTACCAATTATCTCCAAGCAAAACACATAACCCCAAATGAAATCAAACACTTAATTAGTAAATTAAAGCCAAGGAAGTCACCTGGATACGATTTAATTACAAATAAAATATTACAACATTTACCCAATAAAACTCTATTACTTCTCACATTTATTTATAATTCCATGTTAAGACTCTCTCACTTCCCTCAAATCTGGAAATTTTTTTATAGTAATACTTATACATAAACCTGGTGAACCCAAATACCTACCGTCATCCTATAGGTCTACTACCAGTTTTAGCTAAACTGTTCGAGAAAATTATCATCAAAAGAATTAGACCACTCATTCATTCAAACAATATAATACCCCACACACAATTTGGCTTCAGGACATCTCACTCGAAAATACATCAAATACATAGAATTACTGATAAAATTCAAACTTCATTTGAAAATAAAGAATACTGCCCAGGAGTTTTTCTAGATGTGGTCCAAGATAGGGTTTGGTACGATAGCCTCCTATACAAGTTAAAATTATTCCTCTCAGCTCCCTACTATCTAATAATTCAACCCTACCTCCACGATCGTACATTTGCAGTTCGACAGGGCGACTCAATATCCTCCTACTTTTCAATCTCTGCCGGTGTTCCACAAGGAAGTGACTTATCACCCGATTTATTTAACATATATACATCAGATATTTCAAAAACAGTAAATACAACCATAGCAACTTATGCAGACGATACAGCTATACTCTCCTCCAATTTAGATCCTATTTTATCCACAAACTATCTTCAAAATTACCTCAATTTAATAAACACCTGGGCAACCAAGTGGAAAATTCTAATAAATCCCGATAAATTTTCCCAAGTGCCATTTACACTGCGTAAACACAACGTCCCCACGCTCCAACTTCAAGGAGTCGTGATTCCATCATCGAATCAGGTAAAATACTTGGGAATTTTACTAGACAAAAGATTGACATGGGGACCTCATCTTAAGTCCAAATGTAAAATCCTTAACTACCGCCTTCATCTACTCAGGCCGATTCTTAAATCCAAACTATCAATACACACAAAGTCCACATTATACAAATCTCTACTCAGACCCATGTGGGCGTACGGTATGCAAATCTGGGGATGTGCCAAACCTTCCCAAGTCCACACTATCCAAGCTTCCCAGTCCATCACTCTCCGGCTAATAGCCTCGGCCCCATGGTACGTAACAAATGAAACCCTACACAATGATTTAAGAATTCTAACTGTTGACCAACTAGCTAAATTATACTATAACAAATTTCACTCCAAACTGCAATACCATCCCAATCCTTTAGTCACTCGCCTAGCATCACGTACTCTTCCTGACAACCCACCACGCCGACTTAAAAGAAATTGGTGCCATGACCTATTAAACTAATGAACAAAAAATAAATTACTAGAGGGTACCATCGCTAGATGATTTCCTCATCATGTGCCTCATGTGTATTTTTATTATGTATATAGTGTTATATCAGTTATCTATTTTACTTATTGTGTCATGTAATACAGATTGTAAATTTTCTAAATAAAAAAAAAAAAAAGATGTAAAGTAAAAGAACACATGTTTTAAAAGATAAATAATTAAATTATGTCTATTATACCTCTCACGACATAATTATTTGCTATTTTATTCAAAAGTATATTGTAGTTTATTTGTTATATTCTTGATTATTCTAACATACAGTAGGTTAATATTAATATAAATTAATTTTATTAATTGTATGTATTAAATATTTATACAATACATACAAGCATAAATAATTTGTAGGTTATTAGTCACTTAATTTGTTATACAATTAAAAAAGAAAAAATATTAATGTTTTAATAAAACAAAAATTAAATTGTTTATTGTAAAAACTGAATTAAACATTATTTTTAGCTATATTCATTTGATTTTTCTATAGAATATAAGTTTAACATCGGAAATTACTTTATTCAAATTAATAATAATTTTGAGAAGTCACGGCCTACCTACATTACACATCAAATTATTATTATTTTTTTTTGATAATTTATTGGACCTATTCACGAATCACGATTAAAGAAGTACACCTTAAACTTACTATTTACATGTTTCTTATCATTGTATATTTTGATCATCAGTATAACGCTTAAGTTAAACAATAAATTATGATCAAACCATTGTCACTGAAATATTGTAGATTTTTCCTTTGGTGATTTTTCCAATTATTATTATTATTATTTTTTTTTTTTTGATAAATTTTAGAGCAATAATGTAAAATGTTTAATGTTTTTGGTCGATTTTAAAAATATTGTATCTTGGCTATTTTGATCAACCTTAACACTATCGGCGATATGCTAACTTCTATCTTGCAACCCTGGCGCCAGCCGTCAACTGCCAAGAGCTCAGTTGCAATGCGTGAAACTTGGTCGTAAGTCGTTACTCGTTAATACTTAATACTTACCAGTGTCCAGTTTATGTACTACAATGTTTAATTCTTCAACCTTCAGTGGTATAGTCATTATATCCTAGCTGTGGTATTATAGTGTTCACTTTTGATATTGATTGTTTTAAATTTTATTTTTATTGAATTGTCAAGTCGTAATTACCCGTAGTATATATATAACTTACATATTATAGTTCATGAGTAGGGTTCGGATTTAAATGCCCTAAAAATATCAAAAAAATGCATTTATGACCTAAAAACTCTAAAAATGTCCTAAAAATATTAAAAAATGCATTATTTATTAAATAAATTCAAATTATTATAAAAAATGAGTAAAAAATAAAATTATATTTGCATTACACTGTAAAAAAAAAAAAAATTAGTTAAAAATTAAATTACATTTGCATTGTACTGTACAATAAGAATTTCTTTAATGTTTTTGAATTTAAATGATCGACGGTTGTCTGCCAATAAGTTTTTATATACTGAAAATGACCTCTCTACATCAACTGAGGTGATAGCAACAAACTTGAAAAATGTCCGATCGTTAGGTGTTAAGTCTTCTAAAATAATATTTTCTGGATAAATATCTTCTTCTCCTTCTAATATTTGACATATTATTTTTTTATTTGGTTAAAGCCTTTATTTTTATTTAAAACATCAAATTTTAAATTTATGTTTTTTCCAATTTGACTTTGTGATTATTTTTATAATATTTTTAATCATAGCTACAATATTTATAGACTCTGTTAATACTAATCCTGATGTTTCTAGCTTAGTTATTGCCACTGGAAGGCTACTAAAGTTGGATTTAATGTATATTAATTTATTTTTTAAAGTACTTTCACTAAGTAACTGTTGATATTTTGTAATTGAAATTGCATTTCTTTTATCAAATTGGTTTATAATGGCTTCAATAATCAGAAAGTGCTTACAATAATATAATGCTGCAGTTAACTATGTACCCCATCGCGTCACTATAGGTAGAGGGGGCAAAGGAATACCAGGAGCCATAGTTTTAAATGTATCCACTTTGGATGGCGCTTTTAAGAAAATTTTCTTTGCATTTGAAATATACTGATCCACTTCGGAAAATTGATCCCGTATCTTCCGATACTCGATGTAAACCATGCGCCAAACAAGAAACATGGATCATTTTGGAATATAAGAAACTTAAAGATTGTCCAGCCTTGACCATATATGGAGCTGCGTCACTCCAAAAAAGTAATATCATGTCATGTTTTATTCCTATTGGCCACAAAATTAAAAGAGATTTACCAAATAATTTCGCGATTATACTATGGTTCGTTTTTTCTAAAGCATCGCTATTTAGTAAAAATGATTTTCCGGGCGTATCTACTTTTAAAATTTCAACTATAACGTTTACTACGTAACGCCCTTCTACATCAGTCGTTTCGTTTATAGAGATCCAAATATTTTTATTTTGTATATACTGTCTAATTTTTATAAATATGTTTTCACACATTTGACAAACGTAATTTTTTCTTAAAGTAGATTCGTCTGGTATTTTTTTTTGTATATTTTTCTAAAAATTTGCGAAAAGTCGGTTGATTTAATTTATACAGTGGTATAGTCACAGAAAGAAATGCATTAGTTCAGTCTTCAAGGAATGTCGCGTCACGCTAGTGGTGCAGTGCACACGCATTCTGTTATCGCAGTGTTATGTCTAACTTAGCTACTTTAATATCAACGGAATCATACGGACGCTCACCCTTTGTGCAGTTAATTGTGTCAATTCGACGTCTGAATTGAAGATTTGCAAGAACATCGTTATTACCCTTTTTCCGAGGATAGTAAATATATAATTCTTATATTACAACTAAAAATTAATATTAAATTATAATTATATCTATAATAAACCATAATAGTAGGATAGAATAGAGAGTTCTGGAGCACCTCCCCCTTAAATTTACATGTAAAATCCTATCTCTTTTTTATAGGCAACACGCAATACACGCACCTCCCAAACTAGCAAACATAATTCAATATAGGCAATCTGCAACACACATAAACCTATACCATAGTCATCATCCGCCGCCTGATCCAACACGTAACAGACATATATTTTACCCATTACATATCAAATACATTACCCCCACCCCTTTATTTACCCTTCAGTAATATATATATATATATACATAATATTCTGTATCGACTATATCGAAACTTGTAACTGACATATATTTATCCCCTTCCTTATCAATTACATTATCTCCTCATTTATTTATAATTATAAAAAAAAAAAATTTATATAATATTCTGGTATTCAAGTAATTCGATTATATCGGTAGTACACATTTAAATCGTATCGATTCTAAATCCATTAAAAATTTAATCATAAATACACACACACACACACACACACACAC
>JACXSJ010002618.1:0-42391 GCA_014851325.1 Pentalonia nigronervosa | reverse complement strand
TATTAATTAATTTTTAATTAAATAATAATATATTTATCTTGCATGTTCTTACATAGTACTTAGTTAATATTAAATTTGTAATTGTAGAATGGGTATTGTACGGGTTGCAGCCGTTCCAGGTATCCATTACTATGAGATAATATAAAAAAATAGGGGGGCTTCAGCACCCCCAGTTTTTTCATTGAAATTGCGCCCCTGGACGTCGTGTTGGAATCAAATGATTAAAATAATAGATCTTAGTAGCCACAAACTCACAAATGAGTAATGAGTAATGACTTTGTGGTTATTTTAGTTTCCACGATAATAAAGTACCTACCTAATTGGTATTGGTATATTTTAATTTGTATTGTATGGGAAAACCGATGCAGCGAAATTGATTATGTTGTAACATCGATTATAATTATAAATAATATTATTTGTGATCAATGCCCATTACATAGAAATGTAGAATGTAGAATAACTTAAATTAACGTATATAAATTATTAGTTCGATCTTTTCTACTTTGTTTAATTATAACATTTTTTACTTTTGAAGTATTCCTATACATTTAAATTATTTTATTAATAGTAAATTATATTCCAGTTTGCAATATAAAATTGTTTCTTTGGTCAAAATTTAAAAAAAAATCAACTATATAATTTAGGGGGGCCAGGGGTCTCAAAACACAATTAAGGAGGGGGCCTCATCGGCATTTGCCGACTGCTCTGTTTCATTATCAAATATACTCGTACTGTGGTAAGTACCAACTAATATCAAAATAATATTGTGTAGAATTATATTTTATTTTAGTGCTATTTTAACTATTAGTAAATTTTTTATCGGTTGTCAATTCTATTATTTATTTATTTATTCCTTCATATTTAGCAGTTGATGGACTTTTATTTTATTTAGCAGATATCATATCATAACAATTTTTAATTATTATAAAGTTCTGATTAATATTTCTTTTATTTTAATTGATAGGTACATTTTATGCCTTTTACTATAGCCAGTATAGTCTATAACAAATGTATACATACAGTAAAAAATATTTTTTTCTTTGAATAAGTTTTAAATTTTTATTCAACTTTAGATTGTGAAAATGACACTATGCTCTGTTTTCAATTGTAATGAAAGAAGTAAAAAGCAATCTTCATCTGGAGTTCATTTTCATGTATTTTCATGTCAATTAAAATCACCTACTAGGTTTCGAAATTGGATAAATTATTGTAAACGAAAAAAACTTTAACTCTAGTAATGGTGTGAGAATTTGTTCAAAGCATTTTAAGTCTGAAAACTATAACCAGTCAGATTTATTACGGCAATAATTAATGCCCAATTTAAAAGTCAAAGTAAAATTTAATGCAAATGCTGTTCCTTCCGTTCCTCAAAATATTCCCACTAATTTAAATTCTTCAAATTTATCCGAACGAGAAAAAAGACAAAGATCAAAAGAAAAAAAACAAATTATATCTTCTATAATGACAAGTACATCAAAAAAGTTAAAGCCCTCATTTAGGTCTTTTGAAAAATAGTGAATGTAAATCGAGTGATGTCGATGATGTAGAAGGCAGTAATTTAGTGGCGATTACAAATGAATCATTTGTGGCTGGTAAACAAAACGAGATTGGTATACAATGTGAATTAGGTAGTGAAGTATTAAAAAGTCACCAAGATTTATCATTAAATTTATCACTTGATGAATTTTCAACTTCAGAGGATGAAAGTTTTGAAGTTTATGATGAGGACATCAATGTACTTCAAACCGGAAAAATATCCATAAATAAAACTAAAAAAATAGAAAATAATTCGTGTCACATTGTTTTCTGGGTGTCTTTGTCAATTTAATTTAGGCGTTGTTATTACTGTAATGCTAAAGTAGAAAATATTCATAATTACACCAAGGGAGCAATGTTGGACATACAAACTATATGTGAAAATAGATATATTTTCAAATGGACATCTCAGCCATTATCTAATAAACGACTTGTAAGATATATTTTAATGGGAACTGCTTTAACGTTATCTGGTGTATTATTTAATCAAATGCTAACATTTTGTTCGTTTTTAAAACTTGCATTTTTTTCAAGAACAATTTATATACATACTTATAATAATAATAATAATAATAAGTTAATAAATAATAATGATTAATACGTAATAAAATACAGTGTTTTACCCATATGAACCAGATGTTATTCGTTTTAAATAAATAATTTCATAGCATGGTATCATATTATAAAGATAATACACACATATTTAGAAAAAATATGTGAAATGTTTAAAAAAACAATCAATCAACATAATCAATTTACTAAGAACAGTGAGAACACGCCGGATTAGTAACATACACGTGTCACGTCGCCGCCATGACTAGGATCTTATGACGTCACGCATGATTTTAAAGACGTAACTCGAAAACTATTTAACACAGAAAAATATTATTATATAGTACCATTTTTTTAGTTAGATTTTTTGCGATTTTTTAAATAAAAGTCAATTTTGAGTGTTTTATGGTCCTTTAAGGAATTCATTGAATAGTTTGAACTTTAATTTCAACTTGAATAAAAGATTTTAATTAAAAATATATTTGAACTGGTAGTGGAGTATAATATGAAAGTGCTTAGCAATAAAAAAAGTTAACGTACATAAAATATGTATATTGGTATATTAGTCAAATTCGCTAACAATAATAAATGTATAGAGGTTAAATTATAACTTTACATTATGTCATTTCAATTTTAATAAATAAATTTAATAATTTGCTCTACAATTATTAATTATAATAATATATTTACTAATATATAACAAAAATAAAAAATATATAATACACCACAAATAAGGTATTTTATGAGGTGTTTCAGAGGCATTCTTCCCGCAGGTCTATGATGATTACAATTAAACCTGTTTCACATGGACACGTACGATACACATCCATGTGAGATGGGCCTAAAGAATAAAGCTCAAACAACCTCCAAGTTTGAAGGTCAATTTTTAGTTATTGATAACCATACAAAACCATACAGCTACAACTACTAGAAACAAAATTTGTTTCATTTAATGAAAATTGTAATTTTTAACTATGGAAAACAATATTTGAAGTATGACTTCTTCTAATAATTAATTCACTGTCTTATTTAATCATAATATATTTATTGTGCTCAAGATAACACAAATTGTATATTATATCATAAAAAACATGTTATTATAATTATTTAATAAATATTAAAGATACATAGATGAGACATTTTTATTAGCATTTGAAATTCAAATTTTGACAAAATTCAACAAATCACAAACATTTACAAAATTTATAAAATGGTCAATTTTTATAGCTCAGGATTAAAAATTGAATACAATGTTCATCATTGGTAGTTCATATTTTAACCTAAAAATATAAAAAAACATATAAACATGATTTTTTTATAGACATAAAACGGTTACCTACTTTCCTTCTATTTTATATTTAAATTATATTTTTGATATAAAAATCATTATAAGTAGCATTATTGGTAACATAATTTTTTTTATATTATAATGATTAAGAACAAACGTGGAAGATAATTATTTTTGTAATTAAATAACTAGATATATTTAAGTTTTTGTGCTTGTTATTTATTTATTATGAACAGGTAGTATGGTTTTTATATTATAAGTTAAACTAAAATGGTAAAATCTGACAAATACAATTCGTACAAAATGGTTTTTAAAACATATTTTCTACCTATTCTATACAGGATATAAAACAATACATTAGCGAATAAAATTTAATGAATAAAAAAAACTATTGTAGGAATGTTGGGCACGCTTCGCTTCTATACACTCATCTTCTATCAAAGTACAGATTAACATTTTTGGAAATATTTTTTTTTTACCCTGCAAAATGTATCTAAATTTTCAATGGCCGAAGTGCAGTTGGTCATTTAATATATAATTTTTTGTGGTAACGATAACATTTCTAACTCAGATGTAGCTAGCAATCATTATTAAAAAGGACTATCGTTTTTATAATGTACTGACTCTAATCAAAACCTTCACCCCCAAGACATAGTATATGGACGTCATACATTTTATAGCTATCTATATTTAATAGTAAAACACAAATAACCTTAATTTTATTCATTTATTATAACGGTAAAAAGACTGTAATTATAATAAGCATCAAATAAATATATCGATGAAAAAAAATGTAAAATTTTAAAGAGTTTATTTAGAATAATACATATAAGATTTAAATAGAAACTGAATATACAAATCGTGTATAATTTCTTCGAATAATGTACGTATACAGTTTCATATTATTCAATAATTGGTCGTGCGGATAATTTAATTAATTTGTAATAATAGCATTCAACAATGGGTACGTATTATATAATAATATTATGTAGACTCGTGAAATTTACTTGACGCCACGCCTACGCAGAGCTCGCGTCGTCACCGAGCCACCCCATTTCCACGACAAACACGAAAAATCAATACCCTGTCATCTGTATTTTAGCCAGGGTATCAGAGCAGTATTCCACAGATGAAACAAATAAAACGGAACTTGGCGAACCTGCGCGCTCGTGACGCTTGTTGTACCTACCTCTGGTGCTTCAGAAAAGAATTAATTCATTTTCGATTTCACGTTGTCACGTACTGCGTTGACAACGTTGAGCTTCTCGTTTTTTAAATTTTTTCTTTTTAGTTCACCTAATCTTATTTTAAGTTTTTACCCGTCGTCGACGTGTGTCATTTTAGATTAATGGAATTCTAATCAAAACAACTAAAACGCCTGAAATATACGAAGGTAGGTAATATACGAGTATAGCAGTTTTATAAAATTAGCAGAACATTTTTCATTTTAATAATATTATTAAATTGTTTTTATTGGTAAGACGTGAGTGATATGAAATCACTTTTAATTTAAATTTGTATATTTAAGTTATTTTTAAGTTATTATATTCATATATAATATATATAAAATTCAGACAAATATTATATACCTCATTTTTTTGAATTTTGAAATTTATCAAAGGACAATATTTTTTAATATATACTTAGATTTTATATACTGTTTAAGGAGTGTACTATGATGATACAGTGGTCGCTGCTTAAAGTAAACACTTTGGTACTGGACAAAACAGATAACATAAATCGATTGATAATACTAAACAATAATATTAGAGTATATACGTAATACAGCCCGTATTTACACTTTTCCATAACAATACACAATTGATAACATCAACCGTGATTATAATAAGCGGCGACCACTGTTTTATACCTAGTCCTTAAAAATTATTTTACGAAAATTTCAAATATATGTTATATTTCATGTAGTATTCTAGTACTTGTGATCCTTAAATAATTTTTATGAATTTAAAATGATAAAATGTTAAATAAATATTAATTAATAATATTACTATAATTTTCAAATTATCATAGCCACTATTGACCATACCTTTCAAACCTATTATCATGGACCTACTCGTGTATTGTCCTTAGTATACAAAAATAAATAACTCAAAAACTACTCTTTCGAATTTCGATTTAGATATATCTAAATTTTTAAAAAAGTCATCAGCTAAACAGTTTACAGAAAAAAGGGTAATTAATGATTATCTTTGAAATGCTAAAAATATTGTCCTAAATAAGTAGGTGTACCTATACTTAAAAATTATGAAAATCAAAATTTAAAGAACTACATTACTATCTAAGGAAAATGGGAGTGAGTATGATTAGTGAATCAGCCTGTGTATGTATACTAAAATGCAAACACACACATTTTATAAATTCACTCGTACAATTTCTTGAAATAAATTATTCTCTTATTTGAAATACTTGCATCATTATTTTTTTATTTTTATTTTTTTCATCAAACCGCTTACTTTTTAAAATTGTTAGCCATATTTTTGAATTCATATTATAAAACATATAGTGTTTTGTGAAATTTTACATACGAAAATATCAAAAATCAAACCAATAATTCTTATTTATACGCATTTAATACGGATAGAGAACCACTTAGGTAACCTCAGTTACCACCCGCCAACCCACACAATTGTCTGAGGTGTCCCCTGATGCACTGCCATTTCACTCCACTTATCAGAGTTCAAACTACAATAGATTTAATATTTATACTTCACATTTTATGAAAAAAATATTTTACCTTAGAATAAAAGTAAAACCCTATATATAAACTCGATCATAAAATAATTTTGTGTGTATATAAATTGAATTCTCATATAAGTATTTAACTGTGATAATATTATTGTAATATAAACACGATAATTATAATTTGTTGGTAGGTAGTATTATTTTTCTAATGATAATTAGTTTATAATTATGAGTGGTTATACATCCAGTCACGTAACCACATATTTTTTCATAAGGAATCCAATATTTTTTGGCCCCTTTCTGCTTTTTTTATCTCATATTACATTTTACTCCTCTCCTTATCATATAATATCTATAAAAAAAAAATTCATAATGTATTATACGATGTCTATATTGGTTAATTAGTTTTATATTTTTTAATTTTTTTTAATATACTAATATAGGAAATTAGGAACTAATGAGAAAATTATTCTTCTAATTAGTAAATATAAAATGTAGACAAATAAGACTTGGGTAAATAACATTTATCTGAAATATGTATTATTATCATGCATAACTTTCTCAATTTTCAATTTTTTTGGATGATTAAAATGATTTATTGTCTTCATTTTTATTGTTGTTTGTGAATTGCTGCGTGGTTGAGTGAATAATGAATATTTACATTTTATAGATTATATTGTTATATAATATATCATATATATTATATTATTATACAGATTACTGATCACTATCACTGGTAATAATATACCTACACTGCTGTAGTGTTGTCTATAGTTGTGTTTATCAAAAAACAGACGTTCAAGATCCGTACTTATTTTGGTGTTTTCTAGTTTTCATTCCATATTATTAAACATATTATATTCTCAAATTGTCAAGTAACAAATATTTATAAAATACAATTTTGGAATTTAATATTTGCTATACGTTTGTTAATTACACGGAGTACATAATACAATAAACATCCGGAATTAGGAACGACTAAACATTATAATATTTAAAATATGTATACATCAATAAGTAATGTACGGTTATGAAAATTAATTACATTGTAATCAGAATAAATTAATTTTTATTTATAGGTTATAACTTATTAATATGAAGTAGGTATAGCAAATCTACTTAACGTATCTACTACACATAATGACATTTTAAAAATAATTTTATTAATTTTAAGATATTGTCTATTTATACTGAATGCATATGATTAATAGTAAAATGAATTAATATACCTAAAAGAAATATAAATAATATATAATAAAGCATACCTACTTAAAAATATAGGCAACAGGTCGTCTCTTCTGTCAGAATCAATTTTCACATACAATTATATTTATTATTTAATTTAAATGTAACATATTCATTACAGTGATGAATTCGTGAGGTACACTCGACACCTACAATGCAGTAGAGCGTTATCTATACTTGCATGCTTTTTGTTTAAACTGTATTAAACAATAGTTTACTTATACATTGAAATTGTAAATTTTACAATAAATGTTTAAGTAGAGTTTAAAGAAGACAGCGATACAACAATGGATGATAAAATAGATGCTACAGTAGATGATACAGTGGATGCTACAATGGATGATACAGTGGCTGCTACAATGGATGATACAGTGGATGCTACAATGGATGAACCTACTCAAGAACCATTAGACCAGGATAAAAGTGCTGATCAACTTGAAAGGTATAATATTGAAATAATAAAAAGAAATAAAAATTATCTGTGTCGATATTTTACTTTCTTTTGGTACAGAATCTACTTTTTTAATTATTTTTTTTTTTTTAGAAGGTCACTTGCAAGCTTTATTATAATGATTATACAACAACTAATTAGCATTACAAAATATAATAAAATGTTTTCACAATAAATAATAATAATACATACTATACAAAATAATAAATGAATATAAACATACATTTATGTACCTCCCTGTGTATTGTTTTAGCAGTCCGAATTTCGTTTACAAAATTACAAGCACTGTAAGAAACGTAGCCAATTATTTACAGGTTAATGGAAGTCGGGCGTAAGTTACTAAAAGGACGACATGTCAACTATAATTATATTAATAGGTATAAATTATAAATCTATAGATTTTTATTTAATGGAATTAGCTTTATCTGGAGAAGACCTGCAATTGAACCTGGAAATGATGCTGATGCTAATAATGATGCTGGTCAACGTGCAGGTGATGGTCCAAAGGCAGCTAAAAAAGAATCGGAATTATTGACTACAATACATGTCACTCAAGATCAGATTGGTAAAACCTATTATGCCATAACAATTATTTTATATATAATATAATATATTGTAAAATTTTTAATTATTTGACCAATACTTGTATATTTGATAGTATATATTGAATAATATCGTCTAGTTCAAATAATATATATCAACAATTTAATTAGAATTTACAAGTGCAAATACAATTGAACGCCCACACTAACAAATACTCAACAAATAACGTTTAAATATTTAAATGTTATTATAATTGTGCAATAATTTATTTATTTATTAATAAACTAATTTGTAATAAATGATTATACAATATGGTTACGTCATTATTTTAAATTATTAGCAAAATAATGCTATTTAAAAAAAAATTAAGAACCATTATCAAACAAGAGGCTTAACTAAACTTAAAGAGTTAAAAAATATTTATCATTTTATAGTGAAAACTTGGAAAAAATTATTTTATAAACGTTATTGATTATATTTTTATTTTTAGATAAGCGTCTTCAATGTACCGTTTGCTTAGACGATTATGAACTTAATGAGGTAGCGATGAAATTGATTTGTGGCCATATATTTCATGAGAAATGCATTACTCATTGGATTATTATGGTAATTATTTTTTTATTTATTACTACATATTTATTGTAAACAATATCGAAACACGATTTTTTATTGGCAAGATAGTACATTAGTCATAATACTTAATATTTTATAAATAAATAAAATAGTAATTTTGTTGGGTTAAAACCCGCCCAAAATATGGGAATTATTTATTTTAACTTGAAATTTTAGATTCTGAGCTGAGCGAATAATGTACTGAATTGACGATGATGATGCCTGTTTTTAAAAAAAATGTTTGTGTCTAAAGAAGTGAAGGCACTTTTTCTGTAAAGTAGAAAAAATTGCTTTGATCGTTAACTTTATAGGTTTCTGGTAGCTAATTAGATATCGTTGGTACTTTTGGAAGATCAAAATTGAATATTCTCAATTATTTTTAAAAATAATCTAAAGAAATTAATAAAATGTATAATAATATTAATAAAAAATTAAATTGTATTATTCGCGTAAATCGGAAACACCAGTTCTATTAAGCTATAATAGAGTATAATGTACAATATTATGCATGTAAATACTATACCTATGATATAATATATTGGTATCTGACCACAGCTGGTGTCTTAAACTCAATAAATTAATTATTGTTTTTAACTTAATAATATTTTTGTTGTAGCATGGCACGTGCCCGGTCTGTCGCAGATACTTTTGTCCCGGCGAGCTCCATCTACCGCCGGAGCGAGTGAGTCGATTTCGGGCAATTGTGCAGCGCGTGTACCGCATTATTCGCTCACCATTGGTGTACTTCTTTCCGCATCTCGACCGTGTCACGGTTGAGAGCATGAGGCGTCGTCGGCCGACTCCCATGTACAGACTCATACGCGCTGAACGAGTAACATCGCAATCGCCAGTGGAACCCACCGAGACCGAATCCCATGAAATGATCGACGACTACATCTTCTGCCATGTCATGTTCGTCTTGCAAAATGCGCAAAACGAAGAGTATCCGGGTTCGTCCAACGAAATAGCTGCGAGCATGCGCAGCCGCTTTAGTCGCTTGCACCGTCCGGAAGGCAATCCTGGCGAAAACCCGCGGCGCGAACGACCGGAATTCCAGTTTCCTCCTGATATCCTGTCGGCAGAATACCTGGGCCATTACTAGTCCTCTTGCTAGTAGTTGTTATAGTTTATGCTCACCGAACGACGGTAGAGCTTAGCGAAATAGTAAAACATAAATAGAAACATAAACATAAACAAAATAGGTAGTAAAACTACCCTTAGTTGAAGACGTTTGACATATAGCGCACGCGATATAGTAATATTATATATGTAGTACTATGTATTCAATACATATTTTAGATTAGTGATGAACAGAGATCATCTATAGAATAATATTATTATAAAACACAATAAAAAGTAATTATCTCATTTTTTCCTCGGTTTTTTCGGAATGACTGCAACAACTACCGGATAGTAGGCAATCGATTACTTAAAAAAAAAATAAACAAACAATATCTATTAAATTAGTTACATTTATATCCATATAGGTATTCGTACTTATATAGGCGATTCAAGAAAAACTACCACACGGTTTTAAATCACTTAATCATAACCACAAATTCGCAATTCTCAAGTATCAACATTTTGCTAAATGCATAAAGTATTTTATTTAGCTACTAATATTATATTTCAATTTCGATTATTCAATTTTTCCATTTTCTTCTACAAAAAGTACCTACAAACAATTATGTTGTACACATTAATTTTCCTGCTCAGCATATACGTTAAAATATAATATTATTATGCTATTCAATATTATAATCTCGAGGAAATGGCATTATTAATATTTATTTAAACATTAATTATGCATTTAATACTAAGTAAAATAATATTATATTCTACCAAGTTTAATTATATTGTATGCTAAATGTATTAACCAAATACTGAAATACTTATAAGTATCTACCTTAAATAAATACTTTTATATTAAAAAGGAGATATGAAAATTTTTTGAAATTGTAAAGTAATCTTAAAGGAGAAAATATTGCAACTATTGTCTATTATAATATATCATATCTATAATATCTACAGTTTTTTATTTTATTTTACAAATCAGTACACTCATTACTAAATTAATTATTTATTTAGTTATGAGTACACCAGTAATTCATAAATATTTTATCCTTATCCTATTTAGTACCCATTTAGTATAGATAAATGTGTATTATTTTAAAAAATTGATTGTAAATACAAAAATTATTTTTTCCTTTTATGTAAAAATAGAAGGATTCGAAAATAGGCTTGTATCATATGCCAACTATATCAAATGTATTCTAACCACTGGATAAAACTTCTGAAAACATATTTGAATTCATCATAATGTCTACTTGATCAATGACATTTCCACTTTTTGAAACTAAAATACTAAGCCCTTGAAAATTAATTTTTTAATTTTTTTAATATTAAGAATTTTAAAATGTTAATATTAAATTGAAAATATTAATTAAAACAAATCGTTTTCAAGTAAATTTCACGATGAATTAAAATATGTTTTCAGATTTTATCGGATAAATAGTTGATAGTTAGATACTACAATTGTCAAAAGATTAATGCTTTTGACCAAAAAAAAAAAAATAAAATAAATAATGATAATAATTAATATTTTTGTACTGCGTTATTGACTGTGCCGTGTACGGAAATACTCTGATATTTCATGTACATATAGTAAAAAATATATAAAAAAAATAAGAAAATTGTACACAGTAAAATGCATTAATCACTAATGATTACTATTACTACCACGGTTATTTCTTAACTAAGTAAATAATTGTGCTTACTCCGCACTCTTTACATACAGATATAAATAATAAACTAGATTCAAGTAAATTGCTAACTAGTGATATTAGCCAACGCTAAAAAGATAATAAAGAAATGGATAGGCCATTCGTCGTTGCTATCAACGATCCAAATTATAAGAATTTGAGGCCAGGCACAGATATTTAATATTAATATCTGTGTGGCCTGAAGGTTTTTATTACATGATAATGTGATAAAAGAATTTCAATTTCCTTTCCAAAACCGTAGCCTCAAAATATGTTTTAACATGGTCGTGTGTTGTCTATCCATTTATATAATATTATTATTTATGATACATATAGAATTGCCTACATTGTACTCCTTGAAAACGGCTATTATTTAATTCTAGGTATTGCGGTATTTAATGTATCTATCTACAAGTTTATATACAACATTTTTGGAATTTGAAATAGAAATATTATAATGAGTTATACATCAGCTGGTACAATATATAAACGATCAATATTTAATATTTTTAACTATACATAAGAAAATTCCTTATCCAGTATTTTAAGATAATTGGTAACTAATAAACGTTGGTAAACAACTAACAAGTATCAGTGCTTTTATAGTAATGATTGTTAAACTACAATGATAAGTTAGCTTATGGAAAGAAACAGCATATAGTGCAATATTATAAAAATTACGTCGGTTTCTTTTATTCTACAAAAATGTATTATACATGGCAACAATTTATTTAAAATTACCATTTCGTCAGTAAATATCTATGACGATCGACTTAAGAGTAAAAATATTCGGTGCTCACTTTTGAAAAGACTTTTTACTTTTTTTCATCCAAACGATGGTAGGTGCCAACCTTGGATGCCTACCTTATAATATTATAATTATGATGCTTTTTTGATACAATTAAGTCATAAATGTACAATCGTCCAGCCTCTTAGATGGACAGCATACAGATACTACAACCGCGGTCTTTTCATTTTGTCGATCAAGTTGAATTAAACCAATGCTGTGGTATCCCCGGGAGCATCATGTATCATCAATGTATCTATTTTTCTATAAAAACCTGAAAATGTCAACGATGCTTTCAACAGATTTTCTAATTCGCACAACCAATTAGAATCGATTTTACAATTTTAGAAACCCGCGATGCACGTCCATCCGGCTATCAATGGACAATGATCTGAAAAATATAATCTTAACGTATTCATTAATTGTTTATTATAAACCAATAATGCATGCGTATAAGAACTATTCAGGCTTTAATTCCAGTTAAAAGTTAAGTTTTCACCACAAAAATAAGATAACTTCGACCATGGAATATCGTTTTTACATTTACTATACCTCTTACACGAATAAAATAATTTAAGTTTAAAAAATATAAAAAAAAAGGGGGGGAAGTTAGTAACCGCTCAGCAGTATACTACAAATAGGTGTTGAATGTATCTCATAATTGGGTAAGTCAGTATAACGCATATGTTGAAATTGAGTTTGATGATAAATCATTAAATTTTTAAATTGATTCTGATCGAAGACAGAATTTTTGGTCCATTAGTCTGTATTACCATAGTAGGTACATATTATAATATATTTATCTTGATATTAATATCTATATTATTTTAATAATACAATAGGTTGAATTATTTTTTGCCGAAAACATTGCATTTTAAAATGTCTTTGAGCGTATAAAATATAATAGTGTACATTAAAGATTCAAATTCTTATGAAAAATATTTTTGAATTTCAACAAAATAACTTAAATCTTTATTCATTGTTTAATTCCTAATTTGAACTTAAAATGTCTATAAAAAAAACTACTGTACATAGTATATGTACTTATCTTAAATATTTTTAAATGGGTTTAATAACAACTTATGATAGTGACCTTGTGTTACATTTTCAACCTTTTTGACCAAGCAAACATATTTTTATTGAAATTTAAAAGATAAAAACTTAAAACAAAAAATCTCAAAAACCAAGTATTTAAATATACAAATGCTTAAATATAGCTTAAAAAGAGTCAAGATATTTTGAAAATTATACCATGTATAATGGTGAAAATTTCAAGTATATATGTTAGCGGTGTTAAATCTTCTTGTATGATATAACTTAACTTAAGAGTAAAAAAAAATAACACTTCAAAATAGTGGACTGTATAACATTTTTATTGTAACACCGCACGTAATGTGCTCGCACGGGGATTCACATTGTAACTGAACTTATATGTTATATTCGTTATACCGCAAATAGCCGATATCATTATAGCAGGGAAAATCGTTAGATAATAAAGATCCTACTATCGTAAAATAGAGACTTCAGCACTAACAAGTGGTAATGTATGTAATACGTTATTTTATTAAATAACTAGTTATTCTATAAAATTCCTAAATATGTTCGTTAATATATAAATTACACAGTTTTACTAGTTAATATATAAAATACCGACTGGGTTTTCGTTAATGTATGAAATTTATATCATTAGGTAGACGACCGGGACTGAATTAGATAACATACAAAATTTGTTATCGTTGTTGTTTTATTAATAAAAATAATAAGATAAGATAGTATTGAACCACACCATTTGGCATAGACTAGACTTATTCGTGTGACAGTGTACCGCGAGTTTACTTACTAGTTAATTTAATCATTTTTAGTGTTGTATAGTGTAATAACTAATAAGTGTGCTTTAAAATGAAAACCAAATTTGATACAATTATAAAAAATACAACAACAGAACGTAATAACAGCACGTTTTTACTAAAAGAAAAATATGATTTCTTAATAAGTGAAGTGAAACGTATTAAAACAGGAAAAAAAGAATCGCCATGTGATTATTGATTAGTACAACGGTATGATGTGATAGAAGTGCAAGGTAATAAAAACTTATACGTCCAATGAAAGAAAATTCTGATATAATATTTTACGTCCACGACGAAGAATTATATGATATTTTACTTAACATTCACCTATCTATTGGACATGGTGGTAGAGACAGAATGATGTATGAACTGAAAAAAAAAATATAAAAATATTACTCGATTAAACGTCAACATTTTTTTAAATTTATGTGAATCATGTGTAAAAAGACAAAAAAGTGAAAAAAAAAAGGTATCGTGACAAATCCTATGATTTTTTCTGAATTAAATAGTAGATGTCAATTAGATCTTATTGATTATCAAAGTCAAGCTGATGGTGAATATAAATTTGTGTTGGTGTATCAAGATCATTTGACTAAATTTTGTATTTTAAAACCATTAAAATCGAAAAGAGCCGAAGAAGTAGCATATTGTCTCATAGATATTTTTACGGTATTCGGTGCTCCAAGTGTACTACAAAGTGACAACGATTGTGAATTCAGAAACCAAACAATAGATTCATTAAAAGAAATGTGGCCTGAACTATTTATTATTCATGACAAACCTCGCCACAGTCAATCCCAAGGATCAGTGGAGAAGGCAAATCAAGATATAGAGAATATGATAATTACCTGTATGAAGGACAACAACACAACAAAATGGAGTGAAGGGCTAAGGTTTATTCAATTTATGAAAAATAAAACTTTTCATAGGGGGATAGGACGAAGTCCTTATGAAGCTATGTTCGGATGTTCTCCAAAAGTAGGAATTTCTTCAAATACTCCAGACAATATTTTGAAAGTTTTGAATACAGACAAAAGTTTAAATACCGAGGAAGAATTGTGTCAACTTTGCATAAATAAAGAAAATATTTCCAATAAAAGAGAAGAAGCAAAAGAATGCTTAGAATGTCAAGCTAAAAGAATGAAACTACAATCAGATATGTCTCATCCACCTGCTCTTCAAGGATGTAACGTATGAGTCAAAATTCCAGATGTTGACAGGTCAAAATGTGATCCACAATCTATAATTGCAATTGTATTAGAAAAAAACAACTGACGAATTTTATGGCTTAGGTAATTTTTTTTTTATTTATTTATTATTTATTAATAATTCAAATAATTTTGTTTTAGGAACTAAATACGGTATACTAAAACAACTTTACGTGAGGTCACAATTTAATTTATGCACAGAAAAGTTTATTACGTTTAGTGACGTTCCAGATGTAAATATTTGCCTTCGAAAAGCATCTGAATCCCAATCAATTGGTAATGGACAAGGGTTTTTTAAATGTACATGCCAACAAAAGTGCACCACAAAATGGTGCATATGTTTAAAAAATAATTTACTTTGTAATTCTAAATACCACTCAAAAAGTTCCTGTACTAATAAATAAATTGTAAATTTTAAAAAAAAAATTATACAAATACATTGACGTGAAATAAATTAATATTAATATTTTATATAATAATGTAAGGTCTGTTTGACTTATACGAACATTTGATTTTTTAATTTGTAAATTGATTAAAACTTTTATTCAATAATAGTTTTAAATACATTAACTAAACCCTTATTGTTAGTTTATAAAATATCTAGTTGGTATGTAGAATAACTAGTTAAATTTATGGATTCATTCATACATTAACTGAAAGTACCCGTAATTCAATAAAATAACTAGTTATTCTATAGAATTACGGAATTTCATACATTAACGCTAACATATACATTCATAACAAGTATATGCATTTTAAATTACCACAAAACAATAAAACCTATTTTGTTAAAAACTGGTTTTGAGTAAAATTTTGATTTAGAATTTCTGATCGCACCCAGGAATGATTCGAACAAGTCTTCGGTTGGTTTTTGTAACGAGCGCCATCACTCTTTTTGAAGTGGGGATGGTAATATGTTAGTCGCTCCACATGTTTTAATGTTATATATATATATTTTTTTTTTTGACATGTCTCCAAAGAATCTATATAGTTTATGTCTCAGCATCAATTATTGGGTCCATAAAATTTTCCGATTGATTAACCGTTTGATAAACCCATGTTCATTTAAAGTAGAATACGCATGCCATTTATCGTAATATATAGTAATAACTCGTTAAACTTCATTTAATATAATTGGTAGTAAGGTATTTCAATCAGGCTTTTCAAATTTAAAAAAATGTCTCTCTAAAATGCTATCATGCTTACAACACAAACCAAAAATCCATGGCACTTGAATTCGTTGTCCGTAATTTCGATTATTTATTACATCGTCTTCATCTTTATCAGACTTTTCCTCAGATTTGCGATCTCCAAGACGTAATCTTTCACGATTATATTTCCTTTTACCTTGGAACAAGGATTCATCTATATGCATAACTAGGCCAAGACTTCCCATTTTTTTACTGTTTTGAAATTCAGTTACTGCTACGTCTCGACATAAATTATACCAGTCGTCTATAGTTGATTTTGATCTTTTCGTAAACACCTCAGCTTATGTTACCTTTATTTAAAATACCCAATACCAAACAAGTTCTACGATATCGCACTAATTTAAACCATGTTACACTTCACAATTTTTATCTTTATACATAAAAAAATTATTGTTTTTGCGTATGGAGTGAAATCTTTGGCATGCTTTTTTTGTACACCGATTATACATTGTTTTCAAAATATTACCTTCCGAATCACGGTTTCTACTATTTTTCAGAACTTTTTTTAACTCACCACATGAAAGTATACCTACCTATTAAATTACTTGTAAATTTATTTATGCATTTAAAGAAATGTTTGATTAATTCATACGATGACGATTACTGTCATTAAAATTTATTGAAAACCGTTACTGTTATAATAATTATAACAAACTGGACTTCTAGAAAGTAAACAAACATATGAATACTAATGTAGAAATGATAATCAAGAAAAGTTTTTTGAGTAAAACGGAACTCTAATAAAAAAATTTACATATGATTTGGTTAAACTTGGTTGTTAATTTGCGAGACTACAAATTTGAAACTATTTTTTTTTATAAGATTCTGAACAGCGGAGCTGTAGGTCTATAAGTATACTCGGATGTGATCAATTTTCAGTGAACGATTTAACAATTATGACTAGTTGTGGCTTACAAATATTTTCAGTACAAATATTTAATAATTTTTTATGAATTTCCGCAAATTAATTTAACTAAAGAGTATAGACTATAAACAGTACATAAAGTAAATAGACACGTTCACTCAGTACTAAAAAGTAATTAAATTTTTAATATTTGTATGGTTTTTTTAAAAGACAATACACTGTTACAAATCCATATCTGGAGGGGAGGGAGTTAACACCTCCCCTCCCACGAAATTTTTTTGTGTTATATTATGTCGTAGTAAAATAACTATTTCAGTCTAGAATAATCGATAAACATTGACCATTAAACGTTTACGACAAATAAATAAATATTATATTCTTTATTTATGTAGTGTATTTGGAATAATTATAAACATTACAACTAGGTACATGAACTGTCAATATTGCTATATTTTTACTCCCGTAGTCTCGTGTATATACGAATGACAATGATTATAAATAACAATAGGTACCTGATAAATTCGCTTCGAGTGTATCAGCTGGATTTCTTAATAATATTATATATAGAAATAAATCTATAATACATTATCACTAGAAAGTGTAATCCACAAAGAACTAGTTCTTAACATTTTAGTAATTTTATCTTAATAGTCTATGATAATAGTTAAAACTTTTTCACGGCAATATTCATTTTCAAAATTTAGTTGACATTTAGTCTACGTTAGTACGCTCTGACCAGGCACGCACCCAGAATTTTTGTTTGGGGAGGGGGCTTAATGATTACACACAAGTAAACAATTAAAACTAATTTTTAAATAATCCCTTTTATTTATTATCACCATATAATGTTATATTATTATGTATTTAATATTTATAACTAAATCAATTTAAAATTTAAGTTTCCTGGGTCCCTTTTCAGAAAGAACTGTTAATACTTCGGATTCTTTAATTTGTATTTCTCGATGTATGTGAAGATTTGCCAGACCATTTAAATGTGACTGTCCCATTGTGTTTCGGAGATAGGTTTTAATTCGCCGTAGTGTGGAAAACGATCTCTCGGCCGTACTTATACTTACTGGTAACGTTGCAAATATTTTCAAAAGTATAAATACTGATTCAAACATTTTACCATCACATAAATTTAAACCATCAATTGCGTTTAGCGGTAAAGTATAGCCACAATTTTTGAATTTTTCATACCACAATTCAAATTTGTCCTTAGCGACAGAAAAACTAATTTGTTGCATATCTTTTTCATAAAAGTCAAAAAGATTTTTAAAACTTGAAATTTGTTCATCTGTTGGATTATGTCCGGTTGGTAAAAGACATTTAAAACTTGTAAGGAGATTTTTATGTTTCAAAAATCGATCAGAAAGACTATTAAGAAATGAATCGACCCATGGAATAAAAATTGAACGTCTATAGTATTCTTCAATATTTTCTGATGGTGTATTACATCGCTTAGTTTGGTGTTTTGTTAGTCTAGGTATAGACATAGTCAAGTCTAAATTAGAGGCAACTTCTTGTGCTTCTAAAAATAATTGCTTAAATTCATTGTCAGCATTCTTTCTAAGTCATCGGAGAATAGACACTACACTTTCTACTTGGTTAATCGCAGTAGAAAGATCTATATCTGTCGTTTGAAGTATTTTACTTATTGGTAAAGTATAAGCTAATAATTTTTCTGAACAAAGTAATGAAATAATAAATGTAGATTGACGAATACCATTAAAAGTAAAAATGTACCTGATGAAGAGTCTTTACAATTCCACGATTAAATTTCTTCTAATGCCGCCACTACAGGTAATAAAAATTGATTGAATACTATTATTGAATCGTGTTGTTCAACCATCTAATTGGACATAGTTGAATAAGTTTAGTTTTATTAATATCAGGAACTAAAAGTTGAATTTGATTTTTTAAAACAATCTGACGTTTTGGTGTATTAAAAAACATGTACACTTTTTCTATAACACCAAAACTATTTCTAATAGGTACTACATCAACAACATTAGATAAAGCCAAATTTAAGCTGTGTAAAACACAATGTACATAGAGTGCAGTTGAATGTTTTTCTATTATGCGTACTTGGACACCTTTAAATTTGCCACTTATCGCTGCAGCCCCATCATAGCCTTGTCCTCGTAATATATTTACGAATCGTTATAACAAATTAAATTAATAATATAAGAACTTATTTGTAAATGTCAATCTTTGATGCGTCATCGCTGAGATCATCATCATTTAAATCTGAATTGCAATTATGGCACACATAATGTGCATCATTGTTCACACATTTTAAGTGCGCCCATTTCTTGCACTCTATACATTGATCCCATTCTTGGCCACTTTTTGATTTTGACCAAGGTTTTAAACAATCTATATCATTTTCAGATGAAGTAGAAGTCGATTTTCTTTGTCTTTTTGTTTTCTTAGTCTTCGTTTGTTTTGTGAACAATTGTTTCACTATTCTTGCTTTTTTTATATTAGCATATTCACTTCTTTTTTTGTTTTTTTTTCTGACATATTTTTCACCGGAGTACTTGTTAATATTTCAGTTTTAATTTTTTTACAATTTTTATTTTTTTTTCGTTCTTTTGCCTTAGGGTATGACCGTAGCTCTTCTGGACTTCTATAAACTACAGTATTTTCATTATCTTGATTTTTTAAGATTGGCGTTTGCGGAATTTCTTGGGTCTGCTTGTATATGTTTTCTAGGTTTTCAGTTGATATAATTTCAATAGATATTTTTGGAAGTGGTGGTGTCAGTGTCAACGAGTAGTCTATTTGTAACTTCTGAAGGAAAATAGTCTTCTTGTGTAAAAATATCTTTATTGAATGGCCAAATACCAGTAGAAATAAATCCCAATGTAATATTTATCGGTGTAGCTGCATTTAGAAGTATGACTTTATATATACTTTTGAATCTGTTTCACGATTACTCTTTTCTGAAGCTTTCATCAACGAAAAAATACAAATGCTTGAAATGTAACTACGAAATATTCTCGACGTCGGATTTCGGGTATACCCATTTTTCTGTCTCCTAATAGAAAACATGTTTTCCAAAGGATCTTTGTTCAGATGATTTGTTAATAAAAAATATGAATTATTTTCTTTAAAACAGTTATTATTATATATTTTTTCACATTCATACAATTGTTTTAAAGTAGTCAACGACCACACCATTCCGGCGAAACATAGTGGTATTGAAACTTTATTATTTTTGTGGTTAATATATTTTTAGTCCCGAAAAGTTGATATTGGTTTATAAATATTTTCAAAAATATGAGCATTTTTAATATTTATAGGGCACTTATTTCGATTTATATCACACAAGTATTTACTGTTGCATGCGTCAAATGTGTTATTCATTTCTAGTAAAATGTCGGTTGTGTCATTAGTTGTTTTTGATTTTAATTGACCGATGATAACAGAAGTCTCAATAGTGAAAAAAACATTATTACTAAATATTTGTAATGCTAGTTTATATGACATTTTTTGGAATGTGTTTGGATGCAAATGGGTAGATGAAAGTTTACACATAGCACGAGCCTTATTATTACTTTTTGAATCTAATCATAGGTTTTTATGATATCTTTAAAAACGATTTTTTTATTTTTTATTTGAATGTCACCGTTTAATAAATTATTCTTAACACTTTTGAATAAATAAGGTATATTATATATTAGTTTAGGCGTTTTTCCGTATATTTCAATTGTCGGGTTTGTTTCAATACCTCCTAGTATGGAAAAAAAGTTTTGTTTTGTGATCCTTGATCACATAATAATGCCGTATATTCAAAATTTCTTTTACTGAATGTTTTAATAAAATATCTAAATCATTACCCTTAACGCTATTATCACTTAAAAAATAACATAAAGGAAATTTCCAATTTGTATACAGCCTTCTTACCATAATCATTAGAGTATGTTTGGCAAATTTTGATGACCGACCTAATGATCCTAAGTCTTCAAATCCCTCAATCAAATCAAAAGCTTTATTATATTCTATACACTTCATTATTGTAATTTTATCAAATAATATAACACACCGTCTATCAATATTGGTCATCAATGTTACTTTTAATTTAATTTGTTCTATGTTAAATAATTTTGAACAAAGCCGGGTGTGTAATCAATATATCTTAACCATCGCCCTACAGTATTTTCGGCTAGTAGAACTATTCCATTTTTTCTTAAATATTTATATGTTGAAGATGATTTATAATAAAGGGACATTTAAACTTTTTTTCAAATCTTCACCACGGACGGCGGTTTTTATGTAAAACTTGCATAGTCATAATGGCTTTTGAGTTGATGGAATGAAATTTAGTATGAGTAAAAAATTGCTCAATATAATATATTTTTATTTAATTTTTAAAACGCTAATAAGAGCTCATTTCTTTTTAAATTTTCCGAAAGTTGTTTAATTTGTTTTAAAGAATAAGATTTTTTTTTATTATCTATTTTGGAGTAGATGAAGGCAATTTTTTTTGGAACTTGGCAAATCTATTAAAGATGATACCCAGGACTTGGTTGTCGGTGTTATAGATAATAAGGGACTATGAAATACATTTTGTAGTATTTTAGATTCTGATTTGAGATCAATGTATTGATTTTACAAAGATGTGTTTTTTTTCTGTCTGTATAATACAATAAGTTGTTGAAATAATGCTTCGATTTTCTTCATGAATATTTTTTTGGCGAGAAAGTGAATCTATAATTGGTACTTTTGAAAGGTAATTTTTGAAAATTGCTCATAGTTTTTATCATCGTTGAGAAAAACAAAAAGAATTAAGGAAAAGTTGGAATTTTTACGCTAAACCGGTTTTTGACAAAATCGACTTTGTGTTATTGGTTTAAGTCTACTATAGATTTTTATAAGCATCTAAAGTTAGAATTTTGACAAAATACGAGAAAATCACAAGATTTTGCAATTTTTTTTTATTTAGAAATTCATAAAAAATGCTCTATTTAAATTTAAGATTTGAAATTCAACTCGAAATTCCCATATATTTTTCTAATTTTTATTAAAAAAAAAGTTTACCAGTAACTCAAACAAATTTTTTATAACTATTTGAATTAGACATTGGATATTTGCCTGTAAACTACCGATTTCTGTTAACAATTTTCTTATTTTGTTGTAATTTAAAAACGAATAACCGTAGATACACTTAAAATTTTTTATACACTAATTAAATTTTAAAAATATTTTGAAACTTTTTGAAGTATAATGGAACCTTAATAAGTCTAGCTAAAACCTAAATAAGTCGAAAACCTTGATAAATCGAAATAAATTCCGTTCCTGTGCGAAAACATTAGTAAATTATTGACCTCAGTGAGTTGAAAACCTCAATAAGTGGAAAAAATTTGATTTCCTTAAATTTCGACTTATCCGAGTTTTCACTGTAATTGTAAGTACAAGAAATTTTCGATTTTTTAAAATATCCAAGGAGATAAAATGCTTGTAAATTTAATACAAAGTTCCTTATAAATTGTTATAATAGCAGTTAAAAAATATTAAAAATACATAGTTGTAATTTTATTTTAATAAACATTTAAAGTTCAAATTTCAACCAAAATTCATCAAAGTAACAAACATTTGCAAATTGTTAAGTAGTTAAAAATGTATAAAATGTTCAGTTTTTATAGCTGAGGATTGAATATTTTAAACAAGGTTTTTGTACATGGTTTTAAATGCAGTTTAAACGCATGTTTAAAATACAAAGAGACACATTTTATTTTATACACTCAATGACATTTTCAAATGCAATGTTTTCAGACAGATGTATACAGAAAAACAACATAAATATAAAATTAATACATTCTTCGCCCCTTCAGAATCTAAAAGATGTTTTTATGAAAAATAATTATAATAATTTATTAGGTAGGACTGTACACGATAATTTCCCATGCTGATTTTTTTACCAATCTGCCGTTGCTTTAATGCATAACATTTTTCAGAAAAATATTTTGGGTAGGTTCATTTGTAGTGTGAATCATGGCAAATTATATATTTTGTCATGGTTCAAAGTGTTTCTATTACTTTTTTAGATAATTTTAAATTATACATACCTTCATCAATTGTATTTCTACTCTTTTTAACCTTTGTTGGATTTGTGATTAACACCTGATCCACATAATCATGTTTTTGTGGCTTTAGTTCTAAAAATAATAGGTAAAAGTATAAAAGAAATCTCAGAATATATCTTTAAAACGTTTTGAAATCAATAAAATTTAACTATAGAAATAAAGAGCGTTATTTTGTTAAGTACTTATATAGTTATAAATCTCGATTGTATTAGCTTTATGCTTATTAATTATAACTATGTATTTAATTAATACAATAAAATATACTAAATACCTTCATCAAAGTCTGTACTAAAGACATTCCTATTCCAAGATTTTGGTGAATTTAGAATATTAACTGACGTTGTAATAGAGATATCGACATGTCTACTAGAACACAATAATAAAATTAATTTAATTTAAGATGCATGGGCAGTATATCATATATTATACAATTTACCTTCACAATACTTTTTCGGTACCGCATTAGCATTAGGATCAACTGAATTGTTGTACTGATTTTTATTAAAATGTTCCGAGTATAAAAACCTATTTTTTAATTTTTTCGGGCTTATCACATCTAACTCTATATTCCCTAAAAAATTGAATTACGTATATAATTTTATTTGTGTAAAATATGAATTATTTTATATCTACCAAATATTATTTACTCGGTAATTTACAAAAAATAAATAAATTAGGATAATATTGACATTTATAATATAATAATGTAAGTTAATAAAAATATCATAAAAATATATTATATGTGCTTATATGAATTGATTATCCACTTTTTTAACAAATTAATATCTGAAGAAAAGGATGAAAAGTTTTGTTTGTATTATATTGAATATTGTTACAATTAAAAAAGAGCATTTTCTTCTTGATATTTTAACAGAGGCGTATTGCACAATATAATATATTTTATGAAAAAAAACTAGACACTAGAGCGTAATGGTATGTACCTATATTAATCTGTGAATTCACAAAACAAGTTAACAAAAAATGTTCCATATTTAAATATACGAGGGACAGAACACATATTGTAATACTCATAATAATATTGCATCATTTAGATTATTCCAATTCTGTTATTATTTATAAATTTATATGGGTTTATATTAATTAATAATTATAAAAATATTATTATTATAATAATTTATATTTAATAATAATTGAGTTTGATTATTTAAATCCATAGTAAATATAAAGTAAGATAACTGCATAAGTAAAGGTACGGTTTCCCTTGCGCGAACGCGAACCGCGATCTAAGATCGCGCGGTTGCTGATCCATTATAAAATAAATAGCGTTGGTTTCCTCTGCGCGATCGCGGTCAGCGATCTAAATTCGATTGCGGCGTGAACACGAACTGACTGCTTCAAGAGCAGTCAAATCGCGTTTGCGCTGCGATCGAATTGTTGTTTTGATAATAATTATTAATAATAATGCAATTATGCAATGTTCTCATTTATGTTTACTCGTTGACATCGGTTATTCAAACATGAGTTCTGCAATGGTCAAATTTAGTAAAGAGCAAGACGAGATATTGGTTGAATGTGCTAAACATCCCCCAATTTATAATCCCCAAAATAAGGATTATAAAGATTTGAATATACGAGATAGTAAAAGAATTTTTAAGATTTCTTTATCGACTGTATCCATTATAATAATTTTTAAAAATGAACAGTACTCGTGCGCCGTGAACTTAACACTTCAAAATGTCGAGTATGACTGACGGACGACTGTAAAATATAAATTATAAATCTTTCGGTCACAACGTAGAATCGTCTAGAGCAAACTACCAATATGACGCGAACGCGATATTAATTCGTAGTTCGCGTTCGTGGTTCGCGTTCGCGTTCGCGCAAGGGAAACTGTACCTTAATAAAACAATAATTTATTTGCTCAAAGACAAAAAAAAATGATAGTTACATATAATTACAATCTATACAATATTTATACGAATCTCGGAAAAAAACAGAAAAAAAAACATGGAAAATAAGAACAAACATGAAAATAATATTTTAAAAACTGTATACTTAATATAATTTTTAAAAAAAATTGACTCAAAATATTGTGAGCATTCAATGTTTAATTTCAAACGATCATAAAAAATTAGTTTGATGTTCCAGTAAACTTGTTTTATTTGTGAAAGGTCGAAAAATTTATGGGGAACCTTGTGTTGAATTTTCAAATCTTAAGTTTGAACAGCAATTTTTTTTTGAATTTCTACCTAAATAAAAAATATTTTAAATGTTTTTGATTTTGATGTAGTTTATCGAAATTTGAACTTTAGACGCTTATAAAAAACTATTGTGGATTAAAGCTTAACTTTATTTATTTTCACTAACAACAAGAGAAACTTTGTATTCAATTTTCAAGTATTTTAATAAAGCACAAAATTTTTTATCGACAATAATAAAAAAACCGAACATTTCTTAAGCCTATAAATATTTCAAAAAAGTCAAAATATAATGAAAATTGTATGATGTATTAACACTGCTAATCTAATGTAAGCATTCCGAAAAAATGTCATGTATCTACGATTATTATTTTTTAATATTACATTGAAAACAAAATCGATTTTATGAAAAATTTGCTTTACGTAAAAATTTACGTTTTTCTTAATTTTCTTTTTGTTTTTCTTGACGCGTTTAAAAATTATTGAAATTTTTTTTCCTTATAACCACTCAAAGTATTATCTTGGTTCACTTTCCTACCAGAAAAGATGCTGTTGAAGAAAATCTAGACATTTTTACTGCCCCAAAAAATGTTAACAGATACAAAAAAAAACACAACATTATACATTCAATACATTCTTCGCTCCACTCAGAGTCTAAAACTAAAATCTAATAAACATTTTTTAAAAAAATTCAAAGTAGCCAATTTGTAAATCTGGTTTTTAGAAAATGTTTGATTGTTAAACATTTATAATTATAATTATTACAATTATATTACATATAAATATAATACAGTCAATTTTATTCCCAATATTTTAAAAAGTATTTTACCCAAGTCTGACTAAATCACGATTGAAGATAATATGCTGTATAGTGTATATTGCATTATAGACTATCGTGTAATAACAGGGACAACGTAAAATTAGTATTAAGTATACACGGGAGTCAATCACAGAATGAGACGCGTCTCTTGAGTCTTGACAACGCTTATTTGCCGTCGGCCAGATGCGATGAGAGCTAGCGATTACGACGTTGCCGTGCACAACTACACGCCAGAAACGCAGTCTAACGATACCATTTAATTAACGCGCCACCGAAAAACCGACCAGTGAGATATCTATAATATTTATAATCAATAGTCCTAGTAAGTAACTAACTATTAAATATAATTTTTTTAATTTATCGTTAAAATTTCACAGTTAACAGATAGTAAGATGTAATATTAGTATATTTTTCTTATGCTTAAATAATTATTAGATATTAAGTATATTACTATTTTATTTTATTACTATTATTAGTAATTAATAAATTAAAGGTAGGTATTACTATATTAATAAATTATTATTTACTGTAACATTGAATAATAATTGATTATACAGTAGTCAAGTAATCAGAAATCACTATTATTTGAATGTTTTAAGTATGTAATAGGTAAAAATGAATTGAATAATAATTTTAAATAAATTAAACTCAATATATTAATGTTTAGATAGTTATCCATTATTAACCGAAGGCATATTCTTTTATAAGATACATATTTATTAAAATACAAATAAATTAATAGATATTGGTGAAAATGTCACAGTTGTTGAACAATTTTAACTCTTCTCTAGTTATAATAAAAAACAAGATGAAATTGTTTTCAATCCGTTCAATGACATAGATAGTAAGAATATTTAAAATTATTATAATATATGTATTATAAGTTAAACTTTTTTTATATTTGAAGTGGGTGGCGATCATATTGTATTCACTAAAATAGAAAAGCTCACTCCAAATCTTATAGTTTTTTTTAAAAAAGGACCATCACAACCTTTGCCAAATGATCTACCGAACAAACACTTTTCTAAAGATAAAATTGGTCATTCTTTTCATGAATTTTTGTATTGGGAAGGTGATGGAAGTGTAATGAAATGAAAATGCTTGTCATACTCTATAAAAATTGATAAAGCATTTTGCCATTATTGTGTTTTATTTAAAACAATACAATCTAGCTGTCTTTGAACAAAACATGGTTTCAATTTATAGAAAAATGGACCTGTCAAAATAATTATGCATAAAACATCTGAAGATCACATAATGTCATCCATTAAATATGGTTACAAAGAATTATCGTTTCCACTTATTCCATTTATAACTAAAAAGTTAAATGCTGATATATGTCTTAACAGAGAAATAATAAGTCATCTGATTGATTAATTTAACCTTATTTTTGGGCAGACATTGTCTATCTTTCAGATATCATTGAAAAGGTCGGAATGAAGAAATATGTGGTAACTTTAAAGATTTAGTAGTTTTATTAGTTGAGTACTCATCTGCATTAGCATCTTATATTACTGAAATCCAAGTCAAAAGTAGAAAAGTGAATAATTTTCTTTCATGGCAGCATCAAAATCAGTTAATTAAAGCCATTTCAACAAATATATTGAATGTTAATGGTTTAGTATTTCTTTAAACACTAGTTTTGATGTTTCAAGAAAAGAACAAATTTCTTTAATATTTCAGTATGTTAATAAAAATATTTCTACAGTGCATGGAGGTTTAGTAGTTGTTAAAGGAACCATATATACAACAGGTCTACGTTTATCTGGGATGTTTGAAATAATATGTCAAGAAATGTCTATAAATTAAAAAATACTATCAATAAAAACAATTTAGTCGATTAAAAAGAGTTGAAATAATACAGTAGTCTTCACATGCATTAACACTTCAAACAGTTTATGAGACTTTTGATGTATCGGTTGATACATCGTTTGATTTAAAAGATGATAAATTTACTATATAATCGGATTTGTAATGTTAAAGCAAATAGTTTAATGAACTATATGTTAACAGAGTGTTTAATTTTAATAGGTCTGATATTCTTTAAAATATTTAATATGAGTCATCATATAACAAATCCACTAAATACTCGTACATTTTTACAGAGTAAAAACGTAGATTTATTCAGTAGTGTTAATTACAATGAAAATGTGGTATTTAATACAAAAGAGATTAGAAATAATGATGAATTTGAATTAATTGTTTTAGAAAAAGATAAATTTATTGAATCAAAAAAAAGATAATCTTTTGTTTACACCTTGAGCACATTCTAGAATAAGACGCATTAAAAAAATGCTGCCTGGTGAGGTTGCATCTAATGAAGTATTTGCTGATCCAGTTCAGAACTTTAAAATAAAATCATATTATGTCATATTAAAAATTGTTTGTACACAGATTCAGGAACGATTCAATGAAAGTTCAACACCATTACTTAAAGATATTTATTTTTTTCAGAGAAAACGTTTAAAGGACATATTAAATAATGCATCAAACCTTTCTGTAGATGCATTCCAAGGATTTGAAAGTATATATGGACAATTTGTGTCTGTCATAGATCTAAAATGGGAATAAGTTCAATTTACAAATACATATTTTAGTTTTGAAAAATTCATAAAACTTCCAAAAAGAATTCACAATGTCTCAGATCATATTTTTCATGAAGATACTAATGATGAACAAGATTTTGAACAATTTAGATTTGGACCATCTGAACAATATAAGGATTTAACACTAATACACACAATATTTAATATATGTCATATGACCGGCTTAAAAGATATTTTCCCTGCAATATATACAGCATTAATGATTGCTATAACACTTTCTATATTCAATGCATCGCCAGAAAGAATATTTTAAAAATTGAAGTTAATAAAAACTTGTTTGCGTAGTACAATGATCAAAGATTGTTTGGAAACGTTATTGATAATATTTGCAAGAAAAACATATCAGTTGATAAAACTGAAGTTATCAATATTTTTTCATTGTATAGTAGTGTACTTTGTTAATTAATTGTTTATGTTGTTAATTATTTGTTACACTATATAACATGTTTACATGTATTTACCTACATTTTTTCATACTCCAAAAATATATTTATGAATTTTTCCCAGTTCCCCACTGTATCTATTACTTTATATTTTTATGTACCTAATTATACTATAAATCATTATACATACCATTATATCAATATGCAAATAAATCTTTAAATTAAAATATAATAGATATTAGGTGGTAACATAACTAATATATCCAAAATTACATTAAAAATTAACAGAGAACCTAATACAAGTTTTTGTTACCCTTTGAAAGAAAAAGTAATTGAGAACAAATATAAATATTTTTATAAGTATTCATATTTTTTTTAACACCAAAAAATATATTTTGTGATACTCTGAAAACATTCCTATACCAAATAAAAAAAAAAATTGTATTTGATATATTGAGTGCATTATCATAGACTAGTATTTATGAATAATTATACAAATACTAAATTATTTTAAATGACTGATGTTTGATTATCATGTTAAGGCTTAGCCGTATAGGTTTAAATTAAGGGTTCTAGGTGGATAAATAGGAGTTTGGTAATTTTTGACTAGTTTACCAACTCATTTTAAGTTGAGTTCGGCACCACTACTTTAAAGGTAAAATATATAAAATATAATTTTATGTAGAAATATAATCTATTCCTACATATATTTTTTTTTTTTATAGATCTTGTATAAAAAGAACAATAATACTAGTCCAATTTATAATATTTAAACTAAAATTTCAATAATTAATAAATAATAATAAATTAAAACAAAAGTTAAATTTTAATGGTTTTTTACATATTTTTATATATATTATTTTTTTTTTTTTGTTTGTTTTTAGTGCATATTTGCATGTCTATTCATTAGTTTTTAAGTACATTAAATTCACATATATATTTATAATATAGTTAAATATTATTATTATTATATCATTTTATTATCGTAAACGTATCCATGGTGAGTTTTTCATACATTTTCTTCTGTCTAACTGCATTGTGTTATCAACGTTTCATTATTAATTTTTTTTTTTATTTTAATACGAACTTAAATTAAAAACCCGTTTTTAATGCAAGCAGTATATTTTAATAAATTATTTTTTTTTAATTTTGAAGACCGTGAAATAACTTGAAGTAGCCAACTATTGGTTTTTATATTGATTGTGAATTTACAGTAAGTCCCTATAATATCTATCATGTCAATGTGTATCATAATTTATAAATAACATTGTAAGAAGCGTTTTGTATTTTAACAAAAATTAATAACTTATAACAAAACTTCAATAAAGTAAAACTAATCAACAGTTATTAAAAGTTAAGTTAAATTGCTAAATCAAAACGAAATGTATTATCAAATAAAATTAACTTAAGTAAACATTACCAGGAATAATATATGCAGGTAATTCAACTAAACCAGCTTTATTTTTTTAAACATGGCTCTAAAGAATATGTAATTCTTTTTGCATTTAATTTTCTTCTTGTATAATTTTTTGACAAAATTTTAATCTCAGCAAAAAATAGTGTATAAAATACAAAAAGCATTATTATAATGTTTTCAATGTTTTTAACATAATAATTAGGTACCTACATAATTAATACCCTTGAAATCAAAAAAAATAATTTGATTAAAAACAAAGTGTACCTATAAAGTTAAATCTTTAAAATGTAGAGGCCTGATCCTAGGATCTCTGTGATTCGTAGTAAGTAAATCAGGACTTGGAGTCTAGACTTAATTATTTAAGAATATTAAAATATTTCTAAAAAATATACCTCAAAAATCTAAATATTGATCACTTAATATTTTCAACCACAATACTAAACTAATTACCTGCCTACTTGTTATTTGTTTAAAACTCTTGAATAGTATATACAACTTACTAAATATTATTTGTGTCCATGAATAAAAATATATTTCCTACAGGTTTGGTTTTATGTATACCTATGTTATAAAAAAAGCCAGGTAGTTGGGCATTGTGTACAATGATTGAATGTGTAAAGCTACAGGGTAATGTAAGCAATCAAATAAAAAACTATAGGTATCTAACTATATGATAAACATTAATAATTTATTTTTATTTATCATTACTAATTTATATAGAATCAATAATTTATTTATATTATCTTTGTTTTTCATTTTTTTTGATGCAATGTATTTTTGCAGACTTTTTTGATAAACCTATATGAATAAAATTTCAGAAAAATAGGTAATAAATTAGTTATAACCTATAGCTTACAACTTAAAAGTTTTTAAAATTTGATGAGTGAAAAGGAGTAGAAGTATGGAACAAAGGTAGGTAACATGCAACATTTGTATTCATTACTTCGCTCATTTATACTAAATATTGACATAGCAAACAAAATGAACAAAATTATTACAAGGCATTTTTCTTCTTGGTCCATTTGGTGGTCATTGTTGTTCTATGCTCAATTACCCTACTTAATTGTTATTACTTGGTCTATATGTATAGAATTAGATTAATAAACCAGATGACTGTAAATACTATTGTAAAACTTAGTTTGAATACATATTTCTCTATTTTTTTATGATCTTGCAATTAATTTAAAACGTATATTTACATTGAATGTCTAAAATATATTAAAGTGGTTTATATTTAATTCAATAATTTTAAGATAAATATTTTATACTTTAGTTGTAAAATAAATTTCTATTCTATATAAATAAATTATTAAATATTATATAATATAATATTCTTATAAATAAGAATAGATATATTTCTATTTTTATTTTGGTAAAATATTTTGAAAAATCCCTAGGATATTAAATAATTTTAACTATAATTTCTTTTTAATGCCACTATATAAATGATAGAGTAGGTACTTTTATATTTCAAAATATATTAATATTGGGCCAAATACATATACTATACACATGCTTCTATCTAACTACTGACCTCATTTATCTAAAATATATCTTATCTTGCTCTTCTTTTTTAGTCTATAACGTTTTTAAATAGGTATATGTAATTCACTTATTATGGTGTTTAATTGTATAGAATTATAACATCATTTTGTATCCTTATATATTTATTTTATAATGCTTTTATTTTAATTTTTTAAATACGTCATAATGTTTACAGACAAATCAAACGGTTATTTTATAAAATACAAGTAAATAGAAAATAAAAAATAAATCATACTCAATATTAACCAAAGAAATGGTCATTAATTCTGAAAATAATGAAACTGTATCAGAAAATTGTTTTTGCCCTGTTTGCAATGTACATATAAATATAATAAAAAGATCTCAACCACTTAATACCTACCAAGAACATAATGTAATTACATCAGATGGAATTAAAGAAGAGCATTGGTGTACCGTAGATCGTTTACAAACACTTCGTACCAACTTATATCAATCAATAGATCGTAGTTCAGAAAAATCGTTAAAAATAAATCCTTATCCAATTTTGGATACTGATCCTACATTGGACAGTTTAAATTACTCAAATGTATTATCTAAATATTCTCATTCCTTTGGTAAGTAGAATAAGTAATTTATAATTAGTTTATTAGAAAAATCTTATTTAAAATGTAGCAACAATGCCAGAAAATTGTTTTTGCCCTGTTTGCAATGTAAATATGAAAAGATTAAAAAAGTCTCATTCACTTAATACCTACCAAGAACATAATGTAATTACATCAGACGGGATTAAAGAAGAACAGTGGTGTACTGTAGATCATTTACAAACTCTTCGTACCAACTTACATCAAACTATAGATCATAGTTCAAAAAAACTGCTAAAATTGAACCCCTATCCAATTTTGGATACTGATCCTACATTGAACAGTTTAAACTACTCAAATGCATTATCCAAATCTTCTCATTTATTAGGTAAGTAGGATATGTAGTTTCAAATTAATTTTATTAAAAATTCTTATTTAAAATAAAAATTGATATTATTAGACAATGCCTACATAATAAAATGCCTATTTTGTTAAGGAATTAAAAATAAAGATTATACAACAAAATCAATGCATGAACTTGAACAGAATGATAAACACGATGTTTTTCAATACCATAAGAATTCAAGACAGAGAGAAGAAAATGAGAACCGTTTAGATCAAGAGAAGTTAAAAAATATTGATGAATTAAATTATGCATCAATTAAAAATAATGATATGCACATACAACAACTCTCTATTCATCACCAGCGTAAGGTAAGTATCAATTTCAGAAAAAAACTATTTTATATTTTACATTAAGTATAATTATACTTTAGATGTCACCAACAGTTACTCCTAAGCCTCTTATTTCTACAAACTGTTTACAAAAGAAAGGATGCTCATCTTCAAATGTAATTAGTAATTTGAATACAAATCCCAATAATAAAGATCTCATGGATATTCTAAATCAGAAAATGCTTGTCAACCATGTACGAATAGCTACACTTATGCCCGTACAATCAAAAGAAACATTTAAATCAATGAAAAATATTAAAGATACTCCAAAAGTAAAAGAATCATTGATTATTACTAAAGAAGACAAACAAATTATTGAACAAACAAATCCAAAACAAGAATTAATACTTAATAATGATATCTATGAAAAACAAAAACCAAAATTAACTAATAAAAATAGTAATACCTTAACTCCTAAAACTAGAAAGCATACTGATAATATAAACAACACATCCGTGTTTCCTGTTAAGTAAGAATAAAATTATTTAATAATTAATACCGGGTTGCATTCAAAATTTATTAATTTAATGGACTAATCATGGGCCACTATAAAACACATTTAAGGACCATTAACTCACTATTGATTTGTTAAATGTTTAGTGATTGTCCATGCAACCTGGCATAAGTATTTTAATTTAAATCCAATTATTAAATTATTTTATTTCAGTTCATTAAAAACACACGTGGACTTAACATCTAAAAGTAAATTTTAACTATAACTCACCATATTACAATGTATTTGTTTATATTAATTTAAAGACTGTTTCTAAAATAGATGCTCGGCAAAGCTTAGAATCTCCAATAGTGCAAACCCTAAACAAGAGAATAGAACAAGATTTTATGACTGATGACCCAAATAAATTAACATTTGACTATTTGTTTTCAGGTATTATGTAACAAATTTAATTTTGAAAAAATGTTATGTATACCTTATAATAATAATTTTCAATACATATAAATGTACAGGTCAAAAACAAAAAGATAATTTTCAATATCATTCAGCCTTAAGACCTAGTTTATTTTCTAATATGCCACCATATATAAGATTTTCTTCACATGATATTAAAGGTAATTACAAACATTTTTATTTAATACTGAGACAAAAATTATTCATTTTTCAATAATTATTATTAAAGGTGAATCTTTTCCATTATCTTTACAAAAGATATTAAAATGGAAACTAAGTTCTATAACTCCAATTGTTGTACGTCGAACTATTCAAAATAGTGGTTTTAAACTTGTTAGAAGTGAACATTGTTTAGTTCAAAATGCAACTGATCCTTCTATCATAAGTAATCAATCTAATCAAAATGCCATTTCTTTACAAAATTACTGCGGTGTTACACCTCCTATTGTTGATGCTTTCTGTGGTGTAGCTCCTTCTCCAAATGAATTAATGATGTTACCTCGATCCCGTGAGTATAACTGTACTTTTCCCTTTTATATTATATAAACTATAAAATATGTTAATCATAGTAATGATAATAATTAATGTTTTTTTTTTTTATTATTACTTTTAAGAATCAAATGATTGGGTTGGAACTTGGGGTAAACATATGAAATCACTATATTTCAAAACACTTTGGGCACAGCAAAAACTGAACCATTTTCCAGGTACTTTTCAAATTGGTCGTAAAGATAGATTGTGGAAGAACTTGCAACGATTAATGTCAAAATATGGTAAAGAACATTTTGGGTTCATACCCACATCATATATATTACCTCAAGAAGCTAGAATTTTACGACAAGTTTGGGAGAAAAATGATGAAGATAAATGGATTATTAAACCAGTATTATTTTTAAAATTGATCTTTAAAATACTTATAAAACTAATATCTAGAATTTTTTTTTATTTACAGCCGGCATCTGCTAGAGGATCTGGAATTCGTGTTATATCAAAATGGGCTCAAATACCAAAGAAAGTACCTATAATTGTACAAAGATACATAGATAATCCATATTTAATCAATGACACCAAATTTGATCTAAGACTCTATATACTCATCACTTCAATCAATCCACTTCGTCTATATCTTTATGATAATGGGCTTGTACGATTTGCTTCAGGTATAATAATTTTTGTTTTATGATTGAAACTATCATTTATTTTTAATATTTCAGTTAAGTATTCATCTGATCTTACCACAATATGTGATCGATATATGCATTTGACAAACTACAGTATTAACAGACTTAGTAGTCAGTATACTGAAAATGAAGATGCTGATGCATGCCAGGGCCATAAATGGTAAATATGTTGTATTAAGTGCATTTAATTTAGATTTAATGTTAGAATCTAAATTAAAAAAATATATGATTATTAATTAATTACAATTATTTAGGACATTACGATCATTATGGACGTATATGGAGAAAGAACGCAAGATTGATGTTAAAAAATTGTGGAAGAGCTTAGAAGATCTAATTGTAAAAACAGTCATTAGTGGTGAATCACCTATGAGTCAAATGTGCAATTCAAATCTGAGCAATAGGTATAATGCATACGAGTTATTTGGAATAGATGTTTTATTTGATGAATATCTTAAACCTTGGATATTAGAAGTAATTAAAACTACAAGTTTGAAATATTATATAATTATTAAATAAAACATGTACAATATTAGGTCAATATATCTCCTTCATTACATTCATCTTCTCCGCTTGATTTGGCTGTCAAAGGACCATTAGTTCAAGATCTACTGAATATGGCTGGTTATCATATCCCAAACAAAATGTCTCGAAGTACACATGTAAGTTGTAATAGATTAAATAAACATATATTTTAATTAATAACTAATTTCAATAATCAACCTTTAATAAATATTTTTACTAAATCAAAATTGTTGTGTAGAGTACTTTACTCAAGATGTTAGGAGTCAAATCAACACTATGTTATGACAAGAGATTATATACATTCAATTTATCAACTAAAGAAAAAGAAAAACAAGAATATTATACAAATATTGAATCCAGAGTAGAAGTACTAAATTATAAATTACAAATATAATTATCAATTAATCATAAACTTTTTTTTAGTATATTGATAGCATATTAGATGATCTATTACCAGATGATATCCGACATCTTATTTTGTATGAAGATGAACTTACACAAATTGGCTCGTATGTATTTCACTAATACATTTATTTCTACATATATAACTTAATATGTTAGGCTGCAAAAGCATACAACTAAGATTTTTATGATTTTAGATTTCAAAAAGTATTTCCAACCAATTCATCTTTTAAATATCATAAATACTTTGATAGCTCAAGATATTATAATATGCTTCTTGATGCATGGGAATGTAAATATAGTGACAACAGGGGAGAAGGTAAAATATTAAAAACTTGATATATATATATATATATTAATTTATTTCAAAAGTATATAAAGAACACAACAATTATTTTATTTTTAAGGTATTGCTGTGCTAGAAAAATTTTGCCAGTTAAAAAAACACTTAGAAGTGCCAGACATTGACGAAGAACCAAAAGTAACATATTATACAATATAAGCAATATATTATACAAAAACCAAAAATCATAAATCCTTGACAGGTTATTTAAAATGTATTATAACAATATATGAACAGCAACATTTACTTATTTTTTAAACTTCTGAATTAACCAAATTATTAACAAATTAAAATTTGAAAATATTATATTATGTACATATTTAATTTTCAACAAATTAATGATTATAATATCTAATTTATACTAACTTAAAATTATAATAAATTAAATAATTTTATAGATTTCATAAATAAAAACAAAATAACTTGCACTACTCAAAGGTTATCCTATTTTGTGAATTGTATAATGTACTTAAGAAACATAAATGTTTCCTTAGATTGTAAATTCAATTTACTTATGGGTTACTGTTTTACTAAATTTATCATGTTATTACCCTTTATGTATTCATTATCTTACATTAATATTTTGTTGATAAAATATTAGTTTTTTATATTATTTTTATTTGTTAGACTAGCGATATCCACCAAAATACACAAATAGAAATTGAAAAAATGTTAGAAAAATCAGGTGGTGATAAAATAAGTGATCGTCAACAAACAGTCATCAGGTAATCTGATAACTGATTATGTACACATAAATATTATGTTCAGAAATATAATTAATACCAAACAATTTTATATAATCGTTTATTTTTATGCTTATTTGATTTATTTATATTAATATGTGCATTTTTTGGCTTTTGTGAAGTTCTAGATTTTCTATACAATGTTATTTTTACACTAGAGTCTGTAAATATAACTATTAAACATGTGGATAAATCACATATTATGCAAAAATCATTTGTTTGGTGGTTACTTAACAATTAATATTGTTTTTATATAGTTTTCACTAATGAGAATATTAATTTAAAACTAGAAATTATTTTATAAACTTTTATCTGTGTATAGATTTATAATGTATATGATTTATGAATGAAGAATTCATTCTTACATAGTTACAACACTCATCAAACTACTTTAAAATACCTAGTTTAACAAATCATTTTCTAATGTGTACATAAAAAAAATATTAAAATTAATTTGTATTCACTAATCAATAGTTTGTTAATTTTTTATTACAAAAGTATGTTCATAGATTTTATTAATTTTTTTATTGTGCGTTTGGTTTTTGATGAATCTAAGAAAAAATATCCAAAAGAAAAAATACCTTTGGAAATAATACCCACCAAAATAAATACTTTACAAAATAATAATTATAATTATAAACATATTAATAGGTATACTAAAAAAATATATGTATTATTCATACTTGGTAAATTGAGTTTAAATTATAAATATAATAAAATATCTAAAATGACCTGGGTGATAATTCAGTAAAATCAAATTATCTTGATTATTACTGAATTAGGTTGAATATTTTCTTCCATAATATTATTTTGTGAGTGTGAGATTTAGACCTTTTGAGGGGTCTACTTACCACATATCCCACAAGGGGAACATTTTTGTGATAACCCATAGACCACACCGTGTGATGTCCTAGAAGACAAGTCGGTGGAGCCTATAGTCTTTATACAATTTAGTTAAATAATAAAAATACTAAAAGAAAATGAGAAGGTTTTTGAGTGTAGGTAAAAAAGTTAATTTAAGAGTAGAATTTTGAGGGGATTTTGATATTGTTAGGGGAAATATAATAATAATAACATGTGAACAAAGATCACAGTAATATATAATACAATGAATGTGAACGGAGATCACAGTGGCCATAATACAATGAATGTGAATGAAGATCACATAAATCAATTTAATAAATAGCAATATAGCAAAGACTTGTATATATTATTTTATGTGGAGATTGAGGAGATTAATTGAGATAAAAAAATGGAATTGATGCCATGGTTTATATATAAAAATAATAAAATTATGCTGCACACATGAGGATAACATAAGAGGAAACATAGGGGGTAATGGTACTTTATTGCTTACGTTGTGGTTTGATGTAATGGTTTCAGTTCGCCCTCCAAGGCCTATTGGTAGTTCTAAGTCCATTATCCTTTTGGAATCAAACCATCGTAGAAATGTGAACCCGCTTGGTCTGGTAGAAAACGCCGTTAGTGTAACAATGTTGTTTTGAAAAAAAAGGGCTACTTGACAGAGCTATAATAAGTCGGCCAGAGGTCGGAGAAAATTTGACCACTGGCCAGTGAGAATTTTGAACTTTTAACTTGGCCGTTGGCCCGTTGGCGATTGTTGTCATGCGATGTAGTACAGTGTCGTCAGGCAGGAGGAATTTTACAATAATTTGGGGAACAGGTTGCCCTGGGCACGCGTACCGGCGACGCAGCAGCAACGCCGGCGGTAACGATAACCAGCAACACACGACATTGTTTTGACCGTAGACTAGGGCATAGGGAATCGAGGGGATATGATTACACAACACTGTTGATAAATTTTACTTACGATTTCACGTTTATTAACGAGTGTGAAGTTAGGTGACTTATATTTTCTGACGACTATACTTTATTCCATCTAAGAAGGAACCGCTTTCGCGCACACAGTAGGGATGGGTAATTCTTGAATGATTCGATTCACTGAATCAATTCAGCTAGATGAACCGATTGAATCGATTTAATCGATTCAGTGTTGTAAAATGAATCGGTTAATCGGTAACTGTTTCAAAACTGAATTAGGTAATATGTTTATATATCTATGGTTAAATTTTATTCAATCTTCAACGACATCTAGTATACTAGTATACACTATACAATCATTATTTTACGCCAAAAAGCAAAAATACCTGTGCCTATGTTATCATTATTATTTATTATCAGTTATCATAAACAACACAAACAAATTAAACAACATTTTGCGATACGTTATTTAATAAAAAAGAAAATATTTATGACTTATCGACTTAAAATCAAGAACAAAGTTATGGTAAGTAGTAAGTAGTAAGTAGTAAGTAGTAAGTATGCTATTCTTATAATTACATAATAATAATTCACTTTTTAGTGTAAAATAATTTAGTATTGTAATTGTATAATAAAATTTATTTTAAATTGAAATTTAAAAAAATAATTTGCTCAACCCTTTTACTTGATAATCTGTTTCGTTTTTCAGTTACCATTTGTCCACTTTTGGAAAACACACGTTCACTCGGAACAGATGTACCTTGTATACAAAAACGCCGTTTCATTATTTCAAACAAAGTAGGGTAAATATTTTTGTTTTCATACCACTATTTTAATGGATCGTTTGACCTTGCAATCAAAGGTTCTTGAAGATACTTATCTACTTCAATAATCATCAACGCTTTTGGATCCTAAGACTGAACTATATCAGTAATTTCCAAATCAAAATCATTTCAAATTGAATCTTCTTTATTACTCGCTGTTGGTGGTTTCGGGTAAGTTGTCAAGTTACGTTGCTGTACATTTTTTTCACTAATTATAATTTTTCCTTTGTTGACAATAGATCTTTTGGTGTCTTGAAAAGCAAAATGATTTTTGAATCCATATTTTTTGAACCGAGGATCCAAAAATGTTGTCTTAGCTAACAGCATATCTCTTTCTAACTGACCAAATCTCTTATTTGTTTCTTCAGTTAATTTATATATAAAGCTGCCTATGCATGGAATTGTCTGATGTTGGGTCATTAGTTTGTTACAAAAGTTAATTAAAGCCTGGGTAAATAAAATAGTTTTAGATATTGTTACACCTTTTTCACTACTCATTTCAATAGTTATTTCTTCAAATTGTTTCAGAATTACTTATTATCTGCCAATCATCCGATGTTAAACTGACATCAAAATTAAGATCTGCTAAGGAAGACAATATTGGAGTTTTTAATTCAAAAAACCGTTGGAACATATGAAATGTAGAATTCCAACGGGTGACTACATCTTGTATTAGTGTATGGACTGGAGAGTAACCTAATTGTTCCTGCATTTGGTTCAATTTTTCAGTGGTGAGTGTACTTTTAAAGTACTCGACAATGCTTTTAACTTTAACTCTAGTTTCTTTGATTAGGTCCAGAGAAGATTGAATAATAAGATTAAGGCTATGGGCAAAGCATGAAACATGTCTCCACTGACATAAGCGAATCACTGAAGTTATGTTTGAAGCATTGTCAGTAGTACAAGCTGCTATTTTATTTTGCAAACCCCATTGCCTTACAATATTTTGAATACAGTCTTTAATATTTTCACTTGTGTGTCTCAGTAGAAATTTTACACATGAAAGTAAATATGATTTTAATTTACAGTTTTGATCTATGAAGTGTACAGTAATTGTCGTATAACTCTCATTTTTAAGTGATGTCCACGCATCTGTAGTTAAGGCAACATACTGTGCATTAACTTCAATATCTGATTGGAATTTTTTGTATATTTCATTATAAAGAACAGGCAATAATGATGTTGAAAGGGTTTTCCTAGAGGGAAGGGAATAACCAGGGTTCAACATATTTACCAGCTTTAAAATTCAACATCTTCAACGATACTAAAGGGGTAATATTATTTTACTATCATTTTAATTACCTGTTGGTCAATTAATTGCCTTTTTGATACAGTTACTGGTTTGCTGAAATAATTAGAAATTTGACATTGCTTTGGATGAATTGATGATGACGGCTGATGATGAAGAAGAGGAGACCTATCTCTATTAGATGTTGAAGTTGATACGACACTAGAATTAGAAGATGTTGATGCTGATAGATTGCCATTGTTACTAGAAAGATCATCTGGGTTATTTTCTTCTACATCAAAATTAGGTCTTGAACGTTTGGACAAATCAGTTGTTGGATATAAATTTGGAACTTTTCTACTTTACCGGACACCCTAATTTTTGACAATTTTTTTGGGGGACTTAGTTGTATTTTCGAAGAAAAAAATTATAGTGAAGTCAGAATTTGGCGCACGGACTTAGTTTCGAAGTTATAGCTATTTGAAGTTAGTTAATATATATGTGTGTTACGTTAAATGGCTTATATTGCACATATTTAATGTGTTTA
>JACXSJ010002617.1:0-40355 GCA_014851325.1 Pentalonia nigronervosa | reverse complement strand
ATTTTAGCGGAGGTATGGGCGGACGACTTTAGAAATTTATAAAAACTTTAAATATCACTCGAGCTTTAGAGTTTTGCATTATAATTAATGTTACTCGATTACTAATAAAACGTATTAAAAAGATGTCTTCATAATGTTGTTAACAAGAAAAATATAGGTTCCCCAATTTGAGTTTCTAAAGTCGACTACCCGAAACCCCTAATATATTGTAAACAGTTATAAAATGTACAAATCATTTTAGATTCTTTTAAATCAAGAAACTTTCGCATCATATATTTTTTTGTATTTTGAATATTTACGTGATAAAATGACTGTAACATACATTTTGAACCGTCCTGTATATACACATGATGATGCAGGAGTATCACTAGAGTCAAATTTTTGGGGTAGGGAAAAAAAACTATTTCCAAAAACTGTCTTCTGCTTATTTGACAAAATGTGTGTCATATTAAATCAATAATTGACTATAGGTAACACTATCACACAGTCACAGAATATATTATTTGGTATACCCCCGGTTTCAGAACACAGTACATATAGGTACATTTTAAAAATCATAAACTCGAACAATAAATATCGAATATAATTTATTTTTTGGTAGCAAAAAATACCCCCCGATACCCTTCGGTGACACCAGTTGATTGTGTGCATGAAAATTCACAAAACATGACTTCAGAAATAATAGACTAATATTATTATGTCGTGTAGTATTATTATAATTACATAGTTATAACTCTACTACGTAATATCCACTAAAAGCGATGACCTTAAAAGTAAAAAAAATATATAATAAATATAATATTATATATACATAATATGCTTGTTAATTAAAAATATTTCATCAGATAACGGTCATATATAGTTTTACTAGAATTATTAATCCAAAAGTCAGCAAGTAAAAGGTTTAGTCATATTTTTTTAATACTTTGATTCAAAACAATAAACCTAAAACTTGCATTAAAAACGTACGGATTTCGTTTTATTTTTTTAATTTCAGACTTCCACGATCTATTTACACATTATATAATATTATGTGGTACGCGGATATAAGTGACGACTAATTTACATCGAGAAGACTCGAATGCGTAGGGAGAAGAACCATATTATATTTATATATATATATATTACAAGCCAGTGACGGCATTTGTGCTTGAATTATATTTTAATTTTAGTGTTTTACATATTTCATTAAACATCGTGTGGTCGTTTTACATAGGTCAACGCGAGACCATATCATTCTGCAGCTGGTATAAACTCACTGCAGACCAACCGATAACCATATATATAAAAGATACAAAGGCATATAATAAAGATCATCTGCTCATAATATTGTCGTCGTATTATATACATTAAACGTTATAATTTATATCACACTAAATATACGTTTGGTGTGAATATTCATGGCGACGTATATTATCGCCATTTTCGGTCGCCAGAGACGGATCATATATATATAATAAAGAAGATTTTTTTTAAACAATATACCATGCCACTCAAATCACCGGACACGCGTATAATTTTCGCGCTGGGCGTACAATAATAATTATAATAATAATAATGATGATGATAAGTATAATAACACTATATAAGTACACTATGTTCACCGAAAGAAAATGCCGATTTTGCCGTGTCACCCTGCCATCGAAACCGGTTCTCCTATGGTCGCAAGGCGTGTGTCGCGCGGGGATTTTCGTCGGTCCACGACGTGTTCTCTCGCTGAACAGAGTATAAAGGGCTAGGATTTATTTGCAATAAAAAAATGGTAAAACGTGCCATTTTATTTACAAAAAATGTGCAAAACTATGCAACGAAAAATGTGAAAAAATAAGACACTAAATGCGAAAACTGAATTTTTAAATTCTAGAACATTGAAAAATATCACTATAAACTTTTAATGTTATTCAAAAACACTACACGAAACAATGATGTAGTGTTTAAAATTAGTTTAAGTTTTGCACCGGTGCTATGTATCTTCGGCGTTATGTATGATGAAAATAAAAATTAATGTGATAAAAAAGTAGTAATAAAATAAATAAAAATAAAAAAATTGATTTGAATTTGTATATTTTATGATATATACTTAATTGTACATATAACATTGCAAATTAAAATAATTATAAAAAAAAAAAAACGAAAAAACACATTTTTAACCACGCCTGTTAACGCGGACAGTCCTAAGCTTGCAGTAAAAGTGAGAGGGAAAATGTGTTTTTGGGAAACTCCATAAACTTTTTCGAACCCGGGACTCCATTTATCGTAAAAAAGATGTTTCGGATCCTATTTACCAAGCCCCGATCAGAGCTAGTTGCAATCTCTGGTCGACGACTGCAATCGCCCGGCGGTCGATAGAAAATCATCTGGATAAAGATAAAGATATCTACACTTTATTTTATCTAAGACACAGTCAAAAGATAATCAAATCAAATTCATTTACCTAAAAGATAAAAACGTTTTATCCAGATAAATTATCATTAATTAAGTACATAAAAATATAAATTTTTAGCATATACATTTAATGATTACAAAAAAATGAATTTCGATGTATACAATGTGTCTGCACGATACGGTTGTTTTCGTCTAAATTTATTGCATAATATGTTGTTTATCACTAAACATTGACTTCAAAAACTACGAAATTCTGAACAACTTAAGCAACGTTATTATAAGAAGTAATATTTATTACAAGTATAATAACATTTTGTAGACCTTGTTATATGTTCATTTCAAGATGCTCTCGAGGCAAAGAGAATAACATTCGGACATTTTTGGACTTTTAATTATTTATCTAGATATAAGACGTGGAAAGACAAATAAATGACTATCTAGACGAGTCCTAAAACCATCGTTATGTGTACGTCAACCGCGATTAGTTTTCGCGCGCGCGGTCGATCGGTTTCGCGGCGGCGGTAAGGGGGAGGGTGGCACCTGCGGGCAAACGAATATTACAAAAACGAAAAAAAATTACAATATTTTTTTCACACTCGACCCGCGACGGGACGCGAGCAAAAACGTGAACGTGTTAATGTGCTAATATCAAATTACGGACGTCAAAAGTTTCTAACGCAGCCCGACACACGTCACGTCTTTATAATACATTGAAACATTTTTTTTTTTCATAGGACGACAGGGCAGGGCACTCGACCGGAGTCCGCGCAGATGCATAATATACAACAATAACGATAATATAATTTAATATGTTATTATTATGCGGAAAAATTTGTGCAAGTATTCTGGTGCGGACATTCACGTGTTATTATTATTATTAAACTGCACGCCATGGTTGCGGCGGCGACGGCAAAACGCGAAGAAAAAAATAAGGTAAGAATAAAAATATACAAACGCGTCACGGTGATAATTATTATTGTCCGCAAAGAGTAAAACAAAATGTAAATACGACCGGATGGCACATTATTATTATTGTAACTACGAGTGTGCGAATGCCGCGATGGCAATAAAACTGCAGTTTTAGCGAGTAAATTATAAAAAAAAAATTACATAATAATATAATATATTATACGACTAATATTGTTATTATTATTTACGGTGTGGTGGAACGTATAGTCATTTGCGAACGGCCGTCGTCGTTGAACCGTCATCGCGGATCGAATACGGAGGAATTCATATATTTAATAACATTATAAATAATATATATAATAATTTAGAGATAAATAATGATCTTCCGACTCGACAGGCGTTTTTGCTTCGTTTGTATATGATAAAAAAACATCGATTCTTGTTGTTGCACAGGTCGTTATTATCTGCCGCCGTAATGCGATTCACAAAAAAGCGTCACTATAATTATTATTAATAATATGCGATACTTTTTAAGTATAATATGCTGGTCCGCAGAGTGGTCTTTTGAAATCGATTAAAATACAAAACCATAAACTAGGTGAACGGAAAGAAAAATCGCCGAAAAAAAATACCAAGTTTCCAAATATATTGACTGTTTGCGAATAATTAATATTCGCTGTACATTCGTCGACTATTGTTTGAAAATTATTTAATTATTATTATTATATTTTGACGTAACCGATCATTCGAAATATTTTATATCATATTATGCTGTACCTATATTTTACTTTTTAATTTTTTTAACTTGTGAATATTGTATAATATCTATATAAGCTTGTAAAATCACCTTCTAATAATTATATTTATTTCAGTTGATAAAAATTAAGTCAAATGGTGTTCAATATTTATTTAAACATCAAACATCTCGGTTTATTTTTTTTAATTTAATGATTCTTCAATAATTTTTTATTATTTTTTTTTTTTTTTATAATTGTTGAACTTATGCAATATTTAAATATGAAATATACATTAAATCATAAGTAAACTTACCTATTATATATAATTAAATATTAATTATGTTGTAATTAGTGTTTAAAAAATATTTATTAAATTATTTTCATGTGGTTGTGAGTAATATTGTAGTCTGAGGATTTTTTCCTGGGAATTTTTATTTGGTAATTCATAAACTGTGGTTAGGAATGAAAGCATGAACAAATTTCAGAAAGGGGGGAGATTGAAAAAATGTAAAACGTAAATCAAAAATGTATATAGCTCAAACGACAGAAATAGGTGTTAAAATAATAAACTTTAAGCTTACAAGGATACAGTGCACTGCATAAAAAGTACACTTTGCACAACTTTATGATTTTTCGGAAATAACATCTCGATATAGGTAGTAGATATGAATTTTTATGTATTAAAATTGTATGACGTATCGTGTACAGTTAAACTATAATAATTAATTACAATGAAGATATATATAATGAAATTATAGATGAAGTAATTTAAAGTATTTTTAGATTTTAAATTCGCACGGTCCAGCAGAAAATTTGAACTTGTATTGCGTACGAATAATAATCTTCAATTCGTAGAGACAAAGAAAAAATAGATTCTCAACAATCTGTCAAATCGTTGACATACCTATTACAACCTGCGGTTTGATGATATATTTTGATGGTTATTTCTCTAATTTTTATGCAATTACTCGTAAATTCGCTGCGTATCACAATATATATTAGGTATATGAGACGTTTATAAATATTATATATTATTATATTGAAAAAAAACTAGAAATAAAAAATATGTGTTTGACAGACTGTAAATTTGACATGAAATGTGTATCGGATAATATTCTTGGATCGCATGAGAACATTTCATACGCGTCATACGCCATATTATTCAAATTTTCCATAGATACAAGGTCAGGAGTGTATACATATAAACATATATCCAAATACATGTGAGCACATGATAAAAAAAATGAAATAATGTAACTATACCTACCTATAGGACTTTGTAGGACGATATGTGTTCAATTCAGAATAATAATAATATATAATATTCGATTTATTATAAACAGTCTATCGCGATCGACGGCTCGATCTGGGACAATTTCAAAGTCGATCCGCATCAATTGTTAGAACTTGTTATTAAATATATTTACTGCAAGGCTGGGAAAGTTAGTTATTATTATTTTTAACTTGTTAATAGTTAAGTTAATACAGAAAATTATAAGTTAAGTTTTAAGTTAAAAGTCATTTTTATTTTTTTTAAACTCGTAAAAGTTATAAATTGACTAGAAAATAAAAGTAATTTAACTTAGTTAAAAATCGGTTAATTTTTTTTTAAATAAAATTAATAATTATACCTTTTTTTTTTAAAAACAAACAAATAACGTGGTAATCTGATAAAGGTCTTACAGTTTTAAATAAATATATGTATTAAAATAAATTGCGGTAAGTACTTTTATACTTTATTTTTTAAATCAATAATAAAATCAAACAAAATAATTAAATTGTTTTTATGTAGTCGTATTCGTTTATTTTAATTCCAAACTAAATGATTATATTTTAAATCTGTGATTTTTGGAAACAATATTAACTTAACGTGATAATAAAATTAAGTAACTCATAAGTTATTGCATAACATGGAAAACATCGTCGACCTTATGTACGTATACATATTATAAGTAATAATCACACGTATCAATTACAAGTCGCGCGCAACAAGTAGGTCTCTGCGTGCAACGGAGTACGTACCGAAAACTATATAACAATAATAAATACACATCATATTATATATATATTGAATACAATAATATATTATTCGGTACTCACGTCAACAATATATAGTATATTGTTTCGAGAAGAGAAAAAAATATTAGAGGTACTCGTAAAAAACTGAATCAATCTTATTTATAATATAATATAATAATATATTTTATGATTATCAATGTGCAAACTGCTATTACTATGAATTACTGTACAAAAAATGTACAATATTTGATTTCAATAAATTAGACAATATTATACTCGCGTAAATCGTCGACATAATATATATATATATAAGTAATAATCACACGTATCAATTACAAGTCGCGTGCAACAAGTAGGTCTTTGCGTGCAACGGAGTACGTACCGAAAACTATATAACAATAATAAATACACATCACATTATACAATAATATTTAATATATAATACGATCGTCGTCAATTTAGAATCACCCAACCGCACAAGTATAATATCATGACTGTATAATTTTATATTATCATCATCATTATCATTATACGCTCCGTGATATATAATTTAATTCCACAATCGACTTAATTATATATATATATACCTAGGTATATAGGTATATGTTATGATATATAATCGATGTGTATACATAATAATAAGCAGGTACCTATATACATACACATGCGGTGCTACGACAACAATAATTATGCTGTGACATGACTTTTTTTGTCCGAATAAAACAAGTGTATCCATCATCGTACACCGGGTGATTCATATTCGACGTGAGACACTCGTTATTTCGGATTTCGTATAGTTTACAATAAGCAGTATTTAAAGTTTGAGCGGAGCAGAGAGCAATATGGTCGCACCACGAAATGTTGATACACTATAGTATATACAACTCTGCTAATTTAAACTTTAAAATACTTATAGTTTAGGGCTAGAAGACTTTGTATGTTTTTCAATAATCATTTAAAACTAGCTATATAGGTATTATAGACATTTGTTTCATCACAATACGAGTTTATATTTAAAATTTATAATTGTATATTTTACATATTTGGTTATTTTTCATATAAATAAGGTTTAAGTCTTATAATATGTTTATTTTATAAAAAAAAAAAACATAGTTTTAAATAGACTTCCTGAATCTGGGATATTATTTTGATGGTTTTATTTATATAAAATTAGTGTTTGTGTTATCCTCACCGCGATCACTCACATATTGTTATATATTGGTATATCACACACGTGATTCCCAATGGTTAAAAAACAATTATAAAATATGCAAATTATAATCATATAAAATATATTATCTAGATATAAAAATAAAAAAAGGTTTTATTAAATACTATGAATTTTTTTTTTTTGAATGCTTTTTTAATAACATATTTAGTGATTTTCTACGGCATAAATGCATGTGTGTTTTAAGGCTTTTTAAGTCATGAAGTCCCTAGCCCTACTCATAACTTCAGTGGCGTCATTTGAGGGGAGGCAATGTGGCCATTTTGCCCTACTTGATTATAAAATCAGTTCAATTATTGGGGCGGTTGTTGGTAAAATAACATAACTATATTTTTTATAATATCGAGGAAATATAATGTAATGAAGCACTATAAAATTAAATTGTCACGATAATAATTAATATTTATAGTTTTCGCTAGTTGAAATATATAGACACTAATATTATAGACATTATAAAAACAAGACGATCACTCTTAAATTTATTCACGATTTTGAAAAAACCCTCTATTACAGAAGATACCTATTTAAAAAATTTCGATTTTTTAATTATTTCGTTTTAGCAGTTTCATATCGTAATTTAATTTGTTCGATCCCTCTAGAAAAATATAAAATGAAGTCACTGAGAATGGAATATCATTATTTATCTCCTCCACATCTTTTTTATTATAAAATGCAGAGGCTATTTTTGCCTCAGACATGTATTATAAAGTTATGTAAGACGACGATTGTATCGAGACAAAAACGTAAACAGAAATTTGCTTGCGATTTGTTTATTTTTTGATCCAATTATATATGGACTGGTCAAAACGTTTGCTTTCTTCTATTTAACACTGAAATGAAGCCGTGTGTAATTTGCAACTAATAAACTATAAATTCATATTATATATCTACACTTGTTTGACAAATACTCCGCCTAATATTCTACTCTGGAATGTAAAATTAAAAATGTATTTTAAAATACGTTTTATTCGTTCGATATATAGTAAAAAGTATAATTTTTTACTGAAATTGTTGTTTTGTTTAAACGTTGATGCATTTTTTGTAGAAGTATCTAACGCACGTGTCTCGCGCCAAATGGATTACCTCGTATATAGGCGGCATAGACGTATTATTATTATTATTAAAATTATTATTATTATTATTATTATTATTATTATTAAAATTATTATTATTATTATTATTAAAATTATTATTATTATTATTATTATTATTTTAAACTGTAAATACACGCCGGCCGCGCCGTCTTGACCCGTTGCGTGCGTCGAACGAGTCATTTTCTACGGTGCAGCAATAATAGCAGTAGAAAGACTTCATTACACACGATATTTTGTCCCACGTCGGCATGCTTTCGATTTATTAATATCGTTATTATTATCGCGGACTCTGAAGAGGAACGACGGGAGAAGAGGGGTGGCAGAAAAACGACAAAATGTATATTATAATTCTATATATATACATATATATATATACACGAGTGGCGAGACGCGGCGAGGGACCGCATGCTGTCCCGAACATAAATAACACCTATAATGTAAAATAATAATAATAATATTATTATTATTATCATCAAACACATACACACACACATTTTGAGGAGTATCTCTGTAAATATATAATATGAATACTATACACGTGTGATGTAGGTACGGCGGCCCTCGGAAGAGACTCGCGGAGAAGCATCGCCTCACTATAAGCGTAATATACGCGCGCTTGTGAAGGTAGGTCTCGACGTGTGCGTGTGGGTACGAGTTTCTTTTTGGCCGTCTCTCGTCGTGTATAGTTATTATTATTTTATTTTTATTCCCGTGTAAATATTATCATAATAATAATAATAATAATAATAATATTATATTATGATACTCAATGATGCCGCGACGCAGTCGTTTATATATACTGCTTATATATAATATACCCGTTGTCTTAAATCTGCAGGTCCCCACGCGGCGGCAGCGGTATCGTAATTTATACCGTCCGCCGGCCGAACAATGGCCGGAGGTGAACTTTGAGTGGTGATGCGGTGCGTGGAGGTGTGGAGATTGCGTGTGGGGAGAGCATCACAGGACATCGAGAGGACTCGCGACACAAAAACTTCCGACCATATATAAAAGTACCTCCCCGCTGAGCCGAATATAATCCTTCTTCTGCATATATAGATACATATTATCTTATGTAAACGGGACGAGTCGCACGTTATTTTTCCGCCTCACGTTTCGTACACTTAATACAATATAATATTAATATTTTATTATTTATCCGTATGCATTATATCATAATCATTATTATCACGAGGTAATAGCATATCGTATAATGTTTGTATATATACCTACAGGTATCAGGTACCTCCAATCGGGTGACGAATAAAAATCTATATATATATATATATATGATGACTTCGTGGGCGACACTGCATAACACGCCGCGGCGTTAAAGTCTCCGCCACACCCGCGCGATCACAACCCTGCAGCAGTGACGACTGAGTTTTTGGAAAAGTCGAGTGTTCCGACTACTGCTGCCGCAGCGTCTTTGGCGTCGTTTTTCAAGAATCTACTGCAGTTTGCGTGTTCGTTTACATTTCCTCGAGATCTTCGCAATGAAAGTCTATACACTATAATATATGACACACAGTAGCAGCAGGACTTGCCTCGCGATCCATCACGAGGCTATTTTTTTTAAAGGATTCAACAGACTTATAGACACGGGTATTTAAAGGTCGTAGAGCGTTTATGGTCTTACGAATAACATACGGACAGGCGTCAGTCGGTCAGTCCTACAGATGGGAAACGGGCATGACTATATTATATTATATAATATGGACGGTGGTCATCTCAACCGTGGTATACATTTGTTGACCCCGCTGATCACGTATTGTACCGCGAATGTTTTTCACACCGCTTATAATATTTACATAGATTATATAGCATAGGGTTAAGCACCGGTGTATCGTTTGAAATGGTTTTCACAATATTTCAGGGAGTCGGAGCACAGTGGCCAGCTGAAATATCACCCTAAAGTTCAGGATAAAATGAAACGATGACAATTACCCAATTCATGATTGCGGATAAAATTGTGTTTTTTTATAGTAAAGACAAGAGATATAATAAAATATATTTCTATAAAAGGTTTAGAAATGTAATAAACTAAAACTTTTAAATAATATACAAAATATTGATATTTCTATAAGTTCTGAAATATTTAAGGATATTTTCTGAAAGTATAGAAAAACGTATGTTCAAATTTTAGTTTGAAGCGTTGAAGCGGGTTAACTTTATATTGACTAACCCAGGGCTATATCTATTGTAGCTATAATAGTAGTTATTCAATGTTTTACTAATTTAGGAAGCAGAAGACCAAACAAATTTTGAAGTTGAAAATTAAGGAACGTCTTATTTTTTTTTTTTTATTTATAAAAAAACCTTAGTATCTATGGCCATTGGCATACTACAAAGAGTTTTAAAGGTTCATATATATTTTTTTTTTAGAATATAATATTTACATATACAAGTTACAGATTACGCCTTATTGTTTGACGCGTTAAAATGCAAAATAATGGCTTTTTTGTAGAGTAGAAAAAAGTTACGTTTGTGAACTGCTGATCGGTTTGTTGATTCATATTTTTAAGGCCGAAAAAAATGTCAATTCGCCCCCGATTATATCTATAGGGTCCTATGACTCTCCCTGAATATCTCATATTTAACTGGTCGTTCCCTCGACCTGCACGTACAATAACGTGCAACTGTTTCGTTTAAAATAACGTTCGTTTGTGTGGTTGCAGACCAGCTATGGTAGACACTGCTACATAAATTTCGTGCATTTATTAACTATTATTGGGATATAATATACTCGAACGCATCGAGGTGTAACTTTCCGCTTCGGAAATGGCCAACAACGGGAGGCGGATCCCGTGCGTATATAGTCGGTGACCAGTGTGGTATTTATTTTCCTCCGTTAGTTTATTATTTTTTTTTTTTTACACGTTTAATTTCATCGCGATACATATCCGTATATCCGTATATATATGCGCGTGCGTATGTTTTGCGCAGAGAAACGCTATAACAATAAAGGCGATCTTTATTTCGTGGGTAAATCCGGTAAGGAATCGCGCAATGACCCGCGGCGGAAACGACACGAGCGGAATAATAATATTCGCTGTTTTTTTTTTTTTTTGTTTGTTTTTGAATATCGGATTAATAAAATCTAACCTAACCTCTTCTCCGACAAATTTTTAAAGATTTCTCACCGCCTGATAAAAGTGGTTTCCGAATTTGCATTTATATAATATAATAATATAATTATAATCAGGGTTCGGATTTTATAGCATTTGCTTTAAAGGATACAGATAAAAATAGTAGTGCGAGTTAAAAATTTGTTTTATGTATCGGGGACACTAAATGTGAAATTTTATTTGCCTATTTTTTGCATATTTGAAGTATTTTAGATTTTTAGCACTGTTTTTGAAGTTTTGATGGTTTTTTTTTTTTGCTAATATGCATAACATATAATGCTTTATTTTGTATTTATTGCAAACTCATTTATATTGAACGAAAAATAGTACTTATGCATTTTTATAAATTGTTAATAGAAGAATGTAATTTTAGTTTTTTTTTATAAATGTATTAATTCATAAGGTTAGGTATATTATAGACATTAATTCAAAAGATAAAATAAACTATCAGTAAGAGATAATGCATTTAATACAATTTTGATTAACTTTTTTTTTTTTTTTGTTGCTATTTTTGAAGTCTTAGGGTATATTTTAAGATTTTTTTGGTCATATTAAAGCGCATATTTCAGTATTTTTTATTTCTATGAAAACCGACCCCTGATTATAATACAGGACGGAGGCCAATATGAATATGTTCGCGAGGCCCCCTCTCTTTTTTCTCCATAAATCATTCAGTGTATAATTTTTTCGATGCACTTATATAGTTCAAAATTCAAACGAGTATTGTTTTTCAGCTATTAAATTATTATTCCATCTCTGATCAAGCCTCAAAATTATATAAACGTTTTCACAAAAAACTACATCATCACCCAAACCCCCTCATAGCCAATCTATCCACTATCGAGCTACCCGATACAACTCGTAGATTAAAAAGAAAATGGTCCAGAGACCTCTTATCCTAAGGTCTAACATCGGTTTATAAACTTGAACTCTGATTATTACCTAGTTTTTTTTTTACTTTTATCTCTTCTCTCTTAATGTATTATGTTTTTCCGCTCTACCTAGTCTTAACTGAAGAGTAATATCAATGGATACTTTCTCTTATCATGTGAACTCATGTCAAAAAATCCTATCACACAAATTTACTTATTGTATTATATAAATATAGATTGTAAATAAACATTAAAAAAAAAAAAAAAAAAAAATTATTATTAATCTGCTATACACAAGGTCGAATAACTCAAAAATTAATCGTTTAAATTTTACGCCAGTTTTCGGAAAATTTATCCGCTTAATAATATTTACAGTCGAAAAAAGGGAGTTCTCGTTTAAAAAACAGATGTTTGTATCGCCACAGGGAATCTCCGACCTCGCGTATAATACGAAAAATCTCAAGAATTTGAAAATCTTTGGTCTTTGGGTTTATATATACCTATATGTGTTGTTTGAGACTTTCAAAAATCACGATACATATACGAATATAGTTGTTTAATCGGTTTTCATCGCAAGATTGACACGCGTTTACAACAACCAAAACAAATTTAAAAGTATCTGGTACCTGCTACTGCATAATGTTATTATAATTCGGAATTCGGAATCTTTGATCTTAATATAGCGCAGAGCAGACGACAGCGACGGCGGCGGTCACTTGCTGCAGTTCTCGTAATATATTATTAGAGAAAACCAGACGAATGGTTTTTTTTTTATTTCATTTCATTACTTGCCTACCTACCTGTAATATAAAAAAGAACAAAAAGACGAAAAGAATCTCGCGCGAATTCTGCAGCCGTGTCGTCGTCGTCGTCGTCGTCGGCGAGTGCAAAATATTACGCGTTTGCCATACATGTCAAACAAGAGACAATCGCCGTACATACATATATATATATATATATTGTAAATTATACCATCGGACTGCGATGCAGCCGTATACCATTGAACCGTCCTTATAACACATGTTCGCCGCTGTAATGCGAACAGTCGAAACGAAAGAAAAAAAAAAAGGAAACAATAATAATAATAATAATAAAAAGTCGATCGTGGTTTCTGCGGGACACAGTCGGATCACACCGCACACACACACACATAATATAATATAATATATATATATATATATATAAAAGACATATAGGCGATCCGAACCACGTCCCGTGACATTTACTATATAGGTACATTGAATGTAAATTTGTAAGTATAATAATGTAGGTACCTACCTACATACGTATATATAATATAATATAATATACGCGCGCGACGGAGGCGCTCTGAAAATACCGGCACAATCGAAAACGCCATCGCCGCTATTATATACAAAAGTAAGTATATAGGTATAATATATAATAAAATATACAACACGGTCGAAAGTGCGATGGCGGTCACGTGGAGGTAAAAATGAATTTTTCTTCGAGCGACAGCGCAATAATCGCGCCACCGCTTGCACGCCTTTTTTATCTGGCCCGTGCTATATTTACTACATTAAGCATATATCAAATCGAAACAAAGAAATCGTCCAACAGATCAGGCAAGTCGCCAAGGGGGGAAGAATCTTAGGGAGCCCGGTCCCCTAAGAAAAGTCATTGGCCCCAAACTGGCACCCTCGATTTAGTCACTTTAGTTTTTAAATATTTTAGAATTTAGTTGTCCCGAATCCCGGAAGTATTATATTATATATTACGTACTCTGTACATTAACAAATGTATAACAAAAATTTAATTCCAAGATTTTATTTTATAAATATTCGTCATCTGACAATTTGAGAACATGATACGTCTAATAATATAGATTGAAAATAGGAAAACACCAAAATAAATACGAGTCTCGAACGTCTATATTTTGATAAACACGACTACCAAAGACACTATATCAGTGTAGGTATTTATTATTACCAATGATGGTGATCACTGATCAGTAATACAATAACATACCTAACGAATAAAAATATAATCTATATATATATAAAATTTGAATATTCATTATTCACGCAATCAAGCATCAGTTCGCACAATCAACAATAATGAAGACAAGTATGATAATAATTATTTTAACCATCCAAAAAAATTGAAAATTCAGAAAGTTAAGCACGATAATAATGCATATATTTTAGATAAATGTTATTTACCCAAGTCTTACTTACCTTTTTTTTAAAAAAATATTTTTAATATTTTTAAACTACTATTATAACAACTTATGACTTAAGTTATAAGGAAACTTTTATTAAAATTTTAAAGCTTTTTGATCCAACAAAAGTTTTTTATCGATAAAAAAAAATTAAAAATAACCAAAAATGTCTTATAATTACTGTAATTAACTCAAAAAGTTTCAAAATATTTTTAAAATGTAATGATATATATAGAAAATGATAAGTTCAAATGATAGTTGTCCGTCCTCGAAATGTATAGAGTCGTATATATAATAGGGTAGACTACCAAAAGGTCCAAGTAAAAAATTCCGGTATATATAAACATATAATTATATTTTAAATAATCCATTTCAGGTTAGGTATATGTTATATAAAAAAAAAAATCGAATAAATGTTTGATAAAAAAAAAATATAGGAGGTACATATACCTGTATAATAATAATTTCATCAGGTAAATCATTTTTAATTAAAATTGATGTTAATACAAATTATCGAAACGTTAAGTGCGCATCACATTGTATTTTTCCTTTTACATAATTATATGAACCGGACTTTTTTACCATAGACTATTTATACTTCGGACTTTTTATGCCTATGATTTTCTTACCGATATTCGTACAACAGGTGGGTAGACGGGTCTCGGCCGGCGACGGACGCGCGAAAGCCGCGTCGGGAAAATACGCGCGAGTTACATGTGGATTATAATTACGCCGCCGCCGGAACAAAGAAAAAAAAAATATAAAAACTACATTTTTCGAATTCTAAAAGATTAACGGCGACAGTGAATAACCATTACAATATATGCACGTAAGGCCGCGCGCGTTGATGACGAGATAAAAATATAAAAAAAAAAAAGACTTACGGCGGCGGTGGCGACGATGTTACCATATATACAAGATTATAATATAATAATAATATAAAATATAAAATGCCGCTGCGCCTGCCACTGCAACACACGTGTGCGCGGGTATACGTAGGTGACACGCTGGACGTCATGTAATTTTATTCACGAGTATGTGTGTATAATTTTATAATAATATATTATATGCGAGAATAGCCGCTTGATGTGTGTATTTTTTTTTTTCGTGTTTATAATAATAATATCTTTATCCCGCGACGCTCGCGCGCTGCTCTTGTCTCGTTATAATATTGTATAGAATGCGGACGGCGACCGACCGACATCGGCGACGACGAATATAATCTAGCGGGGAACGAAATAAGAATATTTTAATAATATGATATACGATGACGATGTACAAAAGTGGACGTTTAATGATAATAATAATATGTGCTGCAGCTTTGCACCCGCATCGGAGGCGATTATAATAATAATAATAATAATAATAATATATAGTAAACGAAGCGAATTAATTCCGATACCGAGTGTTTACCCACGTAGTTGGACGAGCGAGGTATAAGATGTCCAACGGTTCGTTTTCTTGTGTATTATGTTACACACCGCGACTTGATAATATTGTGTGGCACGGGGTGATTCGTCGGGCGTGCTCCGCAGTTTTAAATTTGAAAATCAGTTTTTTCGAAATTCTGATTTTTTGAAGTCGTCACTAGGTATTATTGAAGACCATATCTTCAAATTCATGACATTTCTGTACTACTTAACAAAAAGTGCCCCGTGAAAATGCAAAACTCCTATTTTTATTTAAATGCGAACTCCCCCTCCCTTTCATTTTCAAAAGTAAATTATTAAGCGGAACATTTTTCTGAAAACTTTGACGTATCAAAATCGAAATTATAAAAACGAATAGTTTTTCAACTATTTAACACATGGTGTATCTACTAAGGATAATCGGTCCATGGTAGTGGTTTGGGAGATTTGGGAGTGTGGAAATTTAAAAAATTTTAGTTATTTATATTTATGATTTATAAAAATGGTCTAAGTATAATAAATACTAGATTCGATGTTACATATATTTTATATTTTTGTAATACCATTTTTAAGGACTATATAATATATTATCCTTATAGTATAAACATTTAAATAACTGAAAAACTACTTGTTCGAGTTTTGAATTAAGTACATCAACAGGACACATCTTGCAAACGTAGGACTATATAACAAAAAACGATTGAATTTTTTTGGGTTGAGCAAGGGTGTATATATTTATTGTTTCTAAGACAAGTCAATTTTAAAGCAATAAAAATTATTTTTAATTTCACCAATACCGATTTTCCATTAACAAGAATTATTATTTATAAAAAAAATGATTGTGCCTCCACCCTTCATCTATCCCCATATCACTTCTCTTCCCCGTGCTCCGAAGAGATCGATTCGATGCACCCACGCGCCTTACAAATAGTCACAGGCGAGAATAAAATAAAAAACAGACCGATTTCTTTATTATATACGCTTTTATTATTATACGCGAGCACATACGGGCGGCTCCTGGTCCAAGGCGATTATTACTATTTGTTTCCTGTATTATTCGAAGTCAAACGAGAAGACGGGAAAACACACATGGGTCATCATGCAGCATATATATGTGGGTCAGAATAAAAGAAACAATATTGTTTTAAATATTACGAGCCGTAAAACTATATATATATAAATATTATATTGTATACTTAAAACAGTACGGGCGGCAGTTTTTTAATCGGTATGCCGAGACTTTAACGCATTGTACATTTCATCGCCCGTAACCATAAAATCAAAAAAAAAAAAAACATTGTAAAAAACTTTATACACGGTGTAAATATATATATATATGTTTGTGTGTATGTGTGTGTGTAAACGGCGACGCGACTCGAGAGGATTTATATGGTAAAGAGACGTGTTCAAACAATATAATATTATACACAGTGTCAATCACAACGTGACTAATTGTTTTCGGGCCGTCGGAGAACAATAATTATTATTGTCCGGCCCGTCCTGCGGAGCTTCTCAAGACCAAATCGACGGTCAAGCGAGTCCTCGTCGTCCCATCACATCAGACGCGCATTAATAATATTATTAAATGACGTGAATAATATATTATTATTGTAATGTTATGCCGCACACGCGACTCGCCTTTGCGCCGCGACGTCACATCGCCTACGCCAACGATTCCCAACTTTTTTAGTTGTACGAACCGTCAGTTTTTTCTTAAAAAAAAAAAAAAAAAAAACGTCGAAGCCCACTTACTTAATAAATAGGCAAAAAATATAAGCAAGCACAAATAGACAGATTATTGTTGATTAAATATTACCTGATTTAACCGAAAACATAGAAGTTTAAAAATCATATAAAAATTTCAATGTTGGTGCAAATCCGAATAAATGAAAATTGTCCAGCCACAATATAATACTATATATCATTTGTACGTGTACGCTCACATCTACTTGGCTACCTCTACCTATCTGTATAGGTAATATTTGCTCGAACACGTATAGTCGTTTAATTTTAAACGACGAAGGCGAGCACTTTGTATAATATAAATCATCGGAGACCCAGTCACGCGGTGGTGGCCTTTAAAGCGGCGTGTGCGGTTCTCCTCCAACACTCCTAACCCCTATCGCCGCACCAAGTATGTGCGGTAGCTCTTTCTACCTACCGATATAATATTACATATCATTTTAATGTGTGTGCTCGCGCCTACTCGGCTACCTTTATTTATATAGGTATATTCGGACATGATAATATGTGCTCGCCGACGACGATAGTTGCACTACTGTATACGCGGCGTATAATATAGCCACGTCAAGCGTAGGTACCTACTTGTGTAGGTATATTCAGGACAAACCAGATGTATACTACCTCCTATACATAATAATAATATATTGTACAATACATATTATTATCATAACGTTGCGGCGGTAATGAATAATATACGGCGGCGGCAGTGTGATGTTAAAAGTGCCTACCTCCTATATATATATTATGCGCGTGTTATATAGTGTTTCGAGCGTAACTCGGCATTATATGTGCAGCGGAGAAACGACCCGGCGACGGGAGAGGGGAGGGGCGACGTCATATACACTATACATATATTCACACTGGTGGGCGGGGGAGGGAAAACCGATGAGAATCTCTGGAACAAATTTCCCGGCCGTTTTGTGTACATTATAATAATAATATATACAATAAACGCGCGCGTATATATAATATATGAACGTGGACAATCTGGCGACATAAATAACGCCAACGGCGGCGGCACGAGCAGGAGCAATCTCGCCGAAGACGTCGTAAAGGTACCTCTATGTAGGTACATTGTGCGGTTTACCTATATCGTAATAAATGTACACGTCGTCACCCGGTTCACTTATCCTGTACCGGCCGTATTTACCTGCAGACGTCACTTGCACGGGCGCGCGTGCAGACGTCGTCGTATTAATTGCGTAACGTAGGTATAGGTCGGGTATAATATGGTTAAACGTGTATACGTATATGTATATATATATATATATATATGTGTGTGTGTGTGTGTGTACATGATAAATATCGAAGAAGTATCGACGTATATTAAAATACGAGAATGGTACGAAAACCACTACGCGATTTCAGTATTATACATCATTATATAATTCGTATTATATCAGTGGCGTCACTTGAGTGGAGACAAGGTAGTCATATTGTTTGATACCTCTAGAAATATTGAGATAGGTGTCATAATTATTTAGCTCCTCCGCGTCTTTTTTGCTATTAAATGAGGCTAATTTTGCCGCTTTATATGCGTATAAAGTAATATAAAATGGGAATTGTAACGAGATAAAAATATAAGTAGAAGTTAACTTGGGAGCGATTCTTTCTGTTTTTTTTTTTTTTGATTAAGTTATATGGGCTGGCTAAAATTTTTGCTCCACCCTGTTAAAAATTGAAATGATGCTACTGCATTATATACATATTTATGTTATAAAAAATTGTTAAAAACTACAAATACTTAAGTATCGAGATGTGTCATGACATGAAATGGACAAATCAAATAGTTAATGTCATTACTATGATAAGTTAAGAGAGAAGATCTATATTATGAAACCATTACATGAGAAACTGGATCATAAAAATATAAGAATTATGTATTTAACTCTCTGTTTGAATTCCTAATCACGTATGGTATAACTGGATGGGGAGGGGCCTACGATAATGCCCTACTATACAGCTTCAAAAATGCCAAAATACTATTATAAGAGTTAAGTGTAATAAAGATTGGAGATATCCAACTACTATATGCCTAAAAAAAAACATAAACTATTGTCCCCTATAAATCACGAGGTTAAGACTAGATGTGTAGGGAATACCTTCTTCTTAAAATGGCCTAAAAAAACCGGAAGTCGAGTTTGTCGAGACACGGATACATAGTTTAATGCCCTGCAATTATCTGGACGATATGTCACTACCGATATTTAAAAAATGCATTATTCACTGGCTTCTTTATGAATACGGTGCAAACAAAAATATAAATCATACTAAAATACCTAAAATGTAATTTAATATTATAATATCTATATAAACAGTGTATTTCAGTTTTCATCGCATTTTATTTTGTTCCCAGAAAGTACGCGATCCATATTATGTTCGTATCTACTTTATACTATTACTACGATACGATAAATAATTATACACTGACCCGATCCGTACAAAACGTCAAATTAATATTATTTTAGAACCCAACTCGGATGCAACCCTATAATACATATCCATATTGCAATAAATAAGCGTATATATTCAAAGCACTTGTTTGTTTTGAATATTTCGTCATTAGATGTTCGTGAAACTCTTAATTAATTATGTATATACTTCGAACATAGTATCATACGATTATACACTCGTATATACTTATTTACCTTTGTACTCAGTAGTTATATATTCTATAAATATTACCTATATACGTATAAACGAGGTGACATCCTCGGCCTCCGTGGCGACGAGTGATTAAAACATTTTGATAATGCGCAACGTATAGTTTTACACACGAACAACAAAAATACGTTACATAAAAAGGAGGATGTCACGCACGTTATTTTATTCCGATTCCGAGAGTTCTTTTGAATAATATATCGCACATACCTGCAAAACAAAACAAACAAAAAATGAATATAAATTTCAGTGACATTGCCATGAGGTATATACATAGGACATATTTTATATTGAAGAACAAGCATTATATTGTACAGCAGTGTCATCGGCGAGTCCCTAAACGATAAGAGAAGAAAACCACTCATTATGACATCCATAATAAGTAAAAAATGTTTAATGCTGTATTATCCCGATAAATTTGTTAATGATGTATTTCTGATAAAAACTTCGTCTTATAGAAGGCACACGATCGTTTGATGTCAAATTGTATTCGATTGCACTTCTATGCGAATTAATTTTTGTAGTCGCGGTGTTGTTGTTCGACGCTATAAGACTTTTCTTTTTAAAAAATTAGCGACGATTTGTATTTTTTGAAAAATGTACGTATTGACGGTAAAAGATAAGCAGCGCATACTGACCCTGGGATACAAATTTTTGTGCAACTGGTCCACGCCCTATTTCCAACGCACTACCTCCGCTCATTCGTTTCGTTTAGTCTATCGTATATTTTGAATACGACACTGCGTCTATTTGACAATATTATTATTATTATTTTATTTAATTTTGTACGTATACCAAATCGGTTGATGCGTACAACACTACCACCCACCCACCTATATATAACTCGCTTATCATACACGCGTTATATTAAACGTCGGGCCTTGCAGTATATATACACAATAATAATAACATGAAATGCATAATGTAATACACGTCTCGCCGGAGTCGCCGGGTCGAGAGCGACATTAGTGTCGGGTTAACACACTCGACGTTTTATTTTAAAAATTTTACAACGATATATCGCGAGTGAGGCGGCGGTGCACAAAATATGACTGAGAGAGAAACGGACTGACGGACGGATTCTTGAATCGCCGGCGTGCACACACGCACACTGTTTTACCGACGTGTCTCGCATTTGTGCGCGTCTTATCCGTCTTCCGATTTAATATCATGTACGCAACATTATAATGATGATACGCGCGCACAATGGAAACCCGACAACAGATCGCACGTTCGCGAAACGGCGCGGAAAATTTAAACGTTTATTTATTATTATTTTTTTCCGCGCTTTTTTTTTTTTATTTTCTCGTTGTCGAATTAAAAACGACGATAAATCACGCATTATAGTAACATTAATAATAATATTAAACAATACTGTATAATATACGAGTCCCGCCGAGATTCCGTGAGTGGGTGGGTGGGGGTGTGCCGCATAGGTACACGCGGATTATCGTCCGCGGAATGGGTTGCGGGTGGGAGACTGCAGAGGTAATCGGATTAACGTTTCGTTAAAATAATATATTATTATATAATATTATTTGACCATCGCGCGCAGATTTTAATTATGAGCATCACACGCAAACATATTTAATTTAATTTAATTTTTATTTAATTTTATTGCGTATACGAGACTAACCCTTTGTTTGAAAAAAATAATGTACACAGATTTTACATTAAATTACAGTTGTTGGTTACACGCGTAAAATTTACTACGAGTTATATGATTATAACTATGTTGTGCACAGTGTTTGGAAAGAACGACGAGTTCCTATAGGAATGGATTCCTGGAACAGTACGTTCAACCAATTCCTTTTTATGAAAAAAGGACGACATTTTTCATTCCTCTCGAGTCTCAATATACATTTTACGCGAATAATTGAAATTTAAATATATATTTTCTTAGTGTGTGTATTGCAAATTGATGATCTTTATCGAATATTGACGTTGATTCGTGAAGACTTATAGCCATTATATTAATATTTCTCCATAACATTATGTCAAAACCGTTGTCGTCACGGAAAAAATATGAACGTTGATCGATAAAATTATTAATAATGGGACTTGGAAGTACTTTTTGAGGAAATTTTTTTGTTCTTTTTGGAACTAAAATGGGAACTCGTCCATTTTCCAAACGAGCTGCAAAGGAACAAATTTCTACATTATTATTCTCCGGCTGTACACAAATTACGACACGAGGTAGGTAGGTACACAGTTTATATATATATATATATATGCGTAGATACGAAATACCAACGACCAGCTATATATATATATTACAATAATATGTACCACAGGTGGTATTTCGATGTTTTCACGTATATGTATTATTATTATAAACACAAAATAACGGTAAACGCGTATGGCCCGACCTATCGGTTATGTCAAATATTATTATTATCATTATTATAATCGTCAAATGTGCATTGCCGGTTGCTGCAGAGTATTATGTGGATGTTTTCGTGAAGCGCAAACAATAAAAGACACATCGCCACAACAAATAGTGTCCTGCAGGGTCTACGATATGGTCTGCGAGAAGTCCCGTTATTTTCGTACATTGCGACCAGTTATATAATATAATACAACGAAGGGATAACTCGTTATTGTCGTCTTCGCGTCGACGACAAAGACGTAAACTGCAGTTTTGACCGTAACCGTCCACGCACTTTATCGCAGGAATTCGTATTTATTATAACTGTTTTCTTTTTTCCCGCACATCTTTTTCGAACAAAACTATAATATATTGGGCATATAATATTACGGTGCTCGGTAAATAAAGGGACTTTTGTGCTCCTCTTATAATATATCAAATTGTTGCGTTATTTTTCATTCCGACCAATACACGACTGTCTCGCCTGCAATTTGGATACATGAGGCGCTGAGCGCAAAAGTGGCCACATCCACTCAACCATCTTTCAGAGTAAATGATTGCTTAAATGATTTTATTAAAACTAATTGTAGACGCAGTTCCAATATGAAAAATATTAATATATTTTTTTGGGGGGAGGAGGGAGGGTTATTGTTGTTTAAAACCGTTGTAGATTACATCTGCGGTTTTTTGTAATCAAAACAATTTTAATTCCTTAAGTCTACGTCGAATATGGTTCACTTTTCATTTTTCGTATGACCACTATTCATATAACTATGAGATGTGGTTTAGGTTAAAATTGTAAAAAAGAATGAACCATGTTATTGCACACTAAACCTTTTTAATCAACATTTTATACAATCTCAAAACATCAACATCAATAATTCAGACTTAAGAATTCTTTGAAATTACGTGATATTATTATCATACATTAAAATATTGTTACAACATGGTATAGTTTGGTGCTTTTTTTTTTTTTTTTTTTAATTTTGGTGGAATAGCCCACGTTTGCGCTCAGAACTTCGTAAGTACGTTTATACGCAGTCTTGATCTCGAGTTTAAAATATGGACCAGATGTTCCAGTAGACAAAATTTGTATTTTAAAATCAGTGCTGCGTATACATCAATAATCGTGCATATCTTATAACGTAACCTTAAGACTTAAGGTATGAAAAACACGCGTTTTTTGTTCAATTTAATTTGATTTTTATATAAATATAAATTACACGGCCTTAGTGCAAACGGATTGTTCTTACAATGTACCCGTAAGAAAACAAGAGAAAATAGAACGTAATAACAAAGTTAAATATTTCTTTAATTAAATTTCTAATTTATAATATAAAGCTAAAATTTCAATAAAACACAATTTGTGACTCATACTGTTATCAGTATATTACTATGTATCTACTATGTGTATCATAAGTGATATTATAATAACGTTGTTTTGATTTTTGTTGATATTAAAGCCATGTATTTGTAATAATAATTTATTTTCATAATTTTTTTTAGTAATTTTATGCATAAATGGCACATAATATTCACGACCTTAAAACCCTTAAAATACCTACAGATTTATTATATTTGTTTTTGTGAGTGTAAAATCATGTACCTATGTCGTGTCTGATATTATATTATATCATACCAAACGATTTGTAATTCGATTTGTTTTCAGACCTACTATGTTTTTTGTCTGTCCTGAAAACTTTTATATATGTATTTTAAGTTTAAATGACCGACGACTATTATCCAGCGCAATATTGGCATAACAATTCTGAAAATTACCGAGTGCACAATAATAAATTGGTCTACGAAAAGGTCATTATTTTAAGGCTCCAAGCGCAATTGGTAAGCTTCCTAAAAGTATATACTGATTCATAAAGACACGTCGTATAAAATACTTTCCGTTGTTGTTTATTACATTTTTTATTTCGAGAAAAAAAGTATGTTGCAAATGAATCTCTTATAATAATATTTATGTTTATCGTGATTATAATAAAACTGTGTTTTACGAAATAATATACAATTTAAAACCGAGACGGAGCTATGCAGCGCATATATTAGTTTGAGTATATATAATATTAATGACAGTTTAACCATATAAACCGTATATTTTCAGTTCAAACTTAATTCCAACAAAGTAAACGATATTATTAGGTATATAGCAGCGTTCCTATAGTAAGGAAAACAAAATTAAAAATACGAACAATATTCATTGTTCTGTATATAATATCATAAAAATAAAAATCATATAATATCAGTAAAATAAATTTAATACACGAATAGCATAAAAAAACAAAAAAAATGAGTTTGTATAGTTCTTTATATTAAATGTATATTTATATTATAAATCGTGTATATATTAATAACAAAGTTATAAACTCTCGCGCAGAGAACAATATTACATGAACCATTGTATATACCTACTTTCGCTATTGTTAACTGGATTGCGAAAAAAGGTCGGGTTTTTTTTTAATAATGGTCACATAACGACACCGTTACTATTACTCAGTCTACAATGTAAAATATTATTATTTTATGTGTTTTTTGTTTGTTCACATACACGCTCGGAATAAAATATGCGTTTAATCAGATCACCCCGGACGCGTGTTACGCGCTTCAGTATAATAATATATTAGGTCATCGCCGTATTCGTGATACAATTTAAATTTATATAATTTACGTCACGGCGGCGACGATGTGGTGTGAAGACAAGAGGCTATACGATTTAGGGGGAGTTTACCAATTGCGCTCGGTCATTTTCGGGATCTGTAGACCAATTGCGCTTAATTATATAATAGCCTTATAATATTTATTTAATTCAATAATTTTATTTCTATTGGAATACAACGAACAACAACATCAGTAATGAGGAAAAATTGTTTAATGCTGTATATACTTCTGAAAAATTTGTTGGTAATGTATTTCTGCGTGCACGTTTAACTCACTTCGTCTTATAGAATGCACATCGTTTAATGTCAAATTAACTGCAGCATTCGATTGCATTTCGTTGCGAATTAATTTTAGTGGTAGTGATGTTATTCGATCTAAGACTTTAATTTTAATACGTTAATGGACAGTGCTGCTATAGCAGTAATTTCAAAAATTGATGTCGGGGGACACTTATAAATATTACTGCTATAGGAGTAACACGAAAGCCATAAAAAAAATGGCAGTACTGCTGTAGCGGTAGTTTTTTCTATGGTATTATATGAAAGAGCATATTGTTTTGTCCCAGTAGATTTTAATAAATAATCGGGCATTGCAGTTTACTCGAATCAAAATAATTTGTTTCTCAGTCACTGCAATCGCCGTTGCATGTGGTGCAGGTACCTTACTAAGGTTCTTTTTTTTCTTGGCCTTTTTTCGGGATTTGAGTGCGGTATCTGTACAACTGCAGATGCGGCGACTGAGAAAAAATTTTTATTTGTTTTGAGTAAACTGCACCAGTGTGCTCGATTTGAAATCCCGGAAAAAAAGAACAAAAATGAAAATAATGTTAAGAAAACTTTATACTAAATATAATTTTAGAAAAAAATTGACTTATGCAATATTCTTTTCTTTCTTCGTGTTTAAATGGTCGGTAATGCTTTTATTGTTTATACATTTATTTTAAAAAATGTTGTTTTTTAAGACATCAAAAAATGTTGTGAAAAATATTTTCAAAAAAGTTAAAACTTTTCAAAAATAATGAGTGGTTGCAATATGTTTTGGAACAACGAAGTGTTTATGTGAATAGATAAACTGTAGATAATTAGACTTATTAGCTTATGTTTGCAGTGTTATACTGTTAATTAATAATTATATAATTTGATTTCATTATTATTATTATTTTTTTTTTTTTTGATAATAAATTAATATACCACATTTTTAAATCGTCCTTCTTTTTTTCTGTTAATCTTTTTTACCTAGGTCATTTTTCCGTGTTGGTATGTTTGGCATTTTCGGTTTTTTTTACCGATTACCACCTAACCCATAGTACGGCCCGCCGTCTTGAAGATACCACGATCGAGATTAGAGTTGTTCGATTATTATAGCGTTGTCGCTGTCCGTTTCTTTCTTTTTCCGAAACACATATTTTCACTCCGACCGGATCGCGGTCGCGGTCACCTCTACCGCCGCCATTATGTCCGATCGATTGTGATAACAGCGGCGGCCGTCGTCAGAACTCGGAAGGCCAAACACACGCACACACACACACAGAGGAACCCATGAATGCGAACCAGTTTCCGGCGGACCCTACGGTCGTGTGTGTGTGTGTGTGTGTGTTATATGTTTTTTATCATTACGTGCCCCAAAGAATGAGTCGTATGGTGATGAGTCATCGCCTCGCACGCACTGCACCGCGTACCGGTGCATCAATGACGCGGTGCAGTTGTCCCACGGTCCTCGTCCTGGTATACTGCTGCAGTTATATAAGTATATGTATATATTATATTATTATTCCATGTGTAAATACACGTCCGCGGACAGTGTGACAGGTCTAATCCGTTACACGCACGGGTGGACGGAGATGGCGAGAGGAGGACCTTTATATATATATATATATGTCCGTATATACATATATATATATATATAGAAGGAGGAAAAATGTTTTGAAAAAACGCGTCAATGGCGGAGAAAAAATAAATAACGAAAAATAACGAAACCGAGAAGTGGAAGGTATTATATACGAACACGCACTGGCGCGACTGAAAAATTTACAACTCTGCGGTGCAGGCGACGTATATATAACAATATAAAGACGGGCGAGAGAAAGAGTATATATATATATATATATATATGTACCCAGAGTGTGTATATACACGTTATATATATATATATATATATATATATATAGTATATGTATATGCGATATTATAGAAAACATTGTTATTCTAGTCATCGTACACTAGAAAACGATTTATTGTGACCATCTTCTCATCGCCGTCGCCACACCGTTACGCAAACGCGTATGGTAATAATGATATGTAGAAAGAGACTTCAATGCCGCGTACTGCACATTTCCACGCGAACACCGCCGCAGACGCGCACTACAGCAGCAGTCGTCCGGTTAATCGTGAACGATATATCTTCTATAAATATTAATTGTGAAGGCGAAACGACACGGCCTATATAGCTACTGCAACCGTGGAATACACACATAAAACCTCCCCGAGAAAAAAAAATATAAATATACGCATTTACATTATATTATATACGTTTTTAAATGTTAATCGGTTTATATAATATACCCACGAGTGCCACCCGCCACCGTTTCTTCTCGTACCCACACACACGGTACTTATTATATTATTATGTACCAGCAGTCGCTTTTGTGCACACGCACCGGCAGAAAAAGACTGCGTGTTTGTATTCAAAATATATATGTTCCGGCCCAGTATTTTTTTTTCTCCGCGCTCCCGCCTTGTCCACTCTTCTTCTTCGTCCTATTATATATTATTATTGTTTATAATTCTTTATTACGCTCTGCGATGACGGATTTTTTCGACCATAGCGTATTATAATATATTAGAATACAAAATACAACTGAAGCGTCTTTGTTGTTCACCACAACGCGGCGCAAGTCCCGAGAATTACGCACGTAGGTAAGTGGAAATAATATGGGTCAGGGGTGGCCAACAGATCGATCGCGACACGAGTTCGAGCCGATCACGACTGTCCTATTCGCAAAAACATTTCATTGAATAATTAAATAAAAAAATATCTTGTCAAATAATAATAAGTTGAAAGTAATAATTTGTACTCGAATATTAAAATCCGTCTTGTGTAAAATGTGAAATTAAACGTTATTATTATTATTAATAATCTAAATAAAACAAGTGTACATGTGTAATGCATGTATATAAAATATATTTTTGTTTATTAACAACTTATAAAAACTCAGAGGTCGATCACAAAAGTTTATTAAAGTTGGCCACCCCTGGTATAGGTTGTATAGGCAGTGGCGTATATAGGTGAGAGGCCCACTGGGCCAAAACCCAAAGTGAAATTTCAGGTTCGGTTAAGACATTGCACACGTATTATCGTTTTTTTTTTACCGTTGGACAAAAATTTCGAGGACATTTTTATTGTCAGATTAATAGTCTGAAAATATAAATTATTATTTATTTTCTTATTTAATATTTTATTTGATAATTATTTCTTATACCTATACAATTACAATAATTGTCAAATACAAAAAGTAATGCGATCGATGTATATGTATTGTGTAAATACATTTCAATAATATTTGTAAGCTGTAGATCATTGGTATAAAGTATATTAGTATAAATATAATATTGAAAATGAATTAAATTTTGCAAATATTTTGTATTTTGGGTTTTTTTCAAAATGGACTTTTATCCTCAGACTTTACGTCCGAGATTCGTTTCACGTATAAGCTATATTACATATAACCATATTATACATATACTTCATGAGCCCGTATACACACTTTTGATGTTATACAGGTCACTCATACACACAAATTAAGATATACAGTGGCGTCTTTAGCAATTATTTTCATTATGGTCCAATTTACCACTAGTCTGCAAGCATAGCATTGACATTACCGTATAACTAGAATTGTTTAGTGAGCCGGGTGATTAAAATTGTAACACAATAACAATTCGAATAGAGATTGCTCAGTTATATTTTATAAATATTTTTAATGAATATACGCTGCATTTCCTGTCCATATCTACGAAACGACAATAATCATTTTATTAACTGCGTATAACGATCCGTATATAATGTACTCTTGTTAAAATATAATTTTTTAAATACCATACATATATGATATATATAATAAAACGACTATGACCGCCGATGACGTGCGGAGGTGCTTTAATTTAAAAATCAATTTGATATTTGATGTGACGTTTAATCACGCATCGTATCACCGCGGCGTTGCATTTTTTTAGATATAAATAATTCTCGATTTAATAATATTTAGTCAACACAAACGAGACGTGTACTTTTTGTAAACTTGATCGGTCTACTCTACAATATGGGATAACTATATATGGGGTGGTGAAAAAAACGCTAAAACCACTAATTTCATTAGAAAACAGCGTGCTGTTCGTATCTGCCTTAATAAAATATAGATCGAGTCGTATCAACTAGCAATAAGTATAAAGAACTTGGCGTACTTCCTCAGAATTTGCTGTACTAATAAAAAATACTCTACTCTCCTTTATACTACAAAATCACTCTAGATTTCATTCAAATATAAGCATAAATGTGAATCTTTAAAATATGATTTAAATGTAAATTGTACAAAAAAAAGATATAGGTCAGAAATATGTTGAATTTATTTAGAATCTGCTACATACTTCAATCTTTTAATAATAATTTTAAGAAATATTTTAGAGTAGGTATATAGTAATATTAATATAAATAAATTTTTATCCAATTTTTTTTATATTTCAATTATAATTGTACATAGTGTTTAAATTCTAAGAAAAGATTCAAGCTTTGTTCGAAGAAGGTAAATAAACCAAATTGTTAACAAAAATACTTGTATTCCTTTTAATAAATGGTTATATATATATATATATAAATGAAAAAAAAATGTGATCCCCAAACCAATATATATATATAAACAGTGTGCGCAACAAAAAAGAACAATAAGATGATTTTTTTAACAATATTTGAATTAGATTAGACAACATTAGATTTTTAAATATCTACTCAAATCGACTACCTACTAATTTGTAACTATCGTTTTATAATCGTTGACTATATTGACTAAACCGACTCCAGTTCATTTTTGTCAATAACTTGCTCACCTTAGCCGATATCCGGCGAGACTCTGCAAGAGAACTGTTCGGGTCGATGTGTCATAGAATTACAAAAACGTTAAATATAACCTCGAAATTATATTCATCCATCGCACGTGTTATCGTATGCGGTCGAATCGGTTTCAGTAAATCCGAGAAAAAATGAAAAACAACAAAAACAAATTGATATCATTTGTCAGACTTCGATTGAAATGAAGCACAAAGTGTATAATATAGTATAATAATATGTTGTATATAATTATTCTATTACAATATTAATACTGCTAGGACATTCGCCGAGATAAAACTGGTATTAATTTTTTTTAGAAAAAGCCGGAAATCACTATATAGTGGACTTGTGCCAACAACCGACTGTTATCTCACGATTTATCTTTTTACCGTTATCACTGCTGAGCGTGTTTTCTTGAACGTTATCGATTAATGATATGCGTACAAGCGTAGGCACTATGTATTAAAAATGAATTCAACGAATATATAGTAAACGACAATTAATAATGACAAATATAATATATGGGTCGAGTAAATATGACCCAGAATATTTAGATATATGTTCAATGATTTAGGTGTATTATTTGTTATTTAAATAAATATGATCTGCAGATCTCATTCGTGAACATATTGGTATACCATTATATGCCTGCAATCCAAATCGAAATGGAAGATATTTACAAGGTAATTCACCGAGCGTATTTTAATTTTATTTGAATTCTCATTTTTAGAATTTTTTAATATACTTATAAGGACCACATTATTTTTAATTATTTAGATTTAGATTGTTTGTATACCATTCATCATAGTGCTACAGTGTTGTACAAACTTTTTTTTTTTTTTTTTAATTAAAAATCAACGTGTTTTTACTGTAAATTGTTGTAAGCAGATGATTTTTCAAAAATGTCGATGAACCCAAACAAAATTCAAGGGCCTTGATGGTTTTGCAAAATCATACAAAATAGATTTATTATTGAATCGCTAGTACTTATTTATATTATACTAGGAACATTTTTACGAATTATAAAATATTAATTGCTATCATTTTCAAATAATCGTGGCTATTTCATATTTTTCAAACCACACTATTGTCATGGGCCTATATTATCCTTTGCACACAAAGTGAAACAACTCAAAAAATACACGTTCGAAATTTCAATTTAATATAATATAATAATCGATATTTTCAGAAAAGTCATACGCCTATCTACACCGAATATTCTGTCAACCAGAGGAGATACCTATATAAATACCTAGGTAATATTATAACGACCGCGCAGGCGTTGCGACAGTCGCGCCGAAGGCCATCATCACCCGAAGACGATTATCGTGATAATGTATAGTGATGTAACACACAGAATGTAACAGAAAGAATACTGACGAATAAAAATAGAAAATTGATCAAAGTTAAACGTGTGAAAAAAATTATGAAAAGTATATCGATAAATAATTTAAGATTTACACGTGTCTAAAAATTTCCAAAAAAAATAGTTTTTACGGTTGAAAATAGTTTACTCCAAAAAATATTGATATTTTAAAAAGCTGTATAAGATATGAACCATTTGACTCGGACGTTTTTTTTCATACCACCGACATTTTTCTACCGCAATCAGATTTACGAATTTGCTAATTCGAATATTTCCAAAAAAACTTGAATCAAATTCAAGATTTAAAATTGTCTTAAAAAATAAAATTGTAAAATTGTAATCTCTAAGCGTAAGTGTCTACGAATTTTATAAAAAAAACGTTAGAGCGTAGTTTTTTAATCAGGACAACAGTTATCTCATCGGTCCGCTGCAGTTCTTTCTGCATTAAACAATACTGTATTGCGACCGCCATCGTTGCGGGCAGAGCACACGACTGCACCGCCGTAGTCGGTTTGTTACGCGGTGTCTGCTGCCCGAGCCCGTGGAGACGGACCTCGCTGGAAAATGATTACCTGGCCGTCCGCCGCGGCTCACTCGGGCCCGTACACGCTTATTGTAATATTTATTTTTTCGTCGCGTTCGAGGTCGCGCACAGCATCGCACTTGGATACCTTTTTATGTATTATGCGCGTATAGCGCGAGTGTGGGTGTTATTACGCGGTTGTGGTATAGGCGCGTATAACACGGTTATGGTATACACGCGCATAACACAGTTATGGTATATACGCGTGAACCCTCGGGTCACCACGCGGAATTTTTAACCGTTCAATTCGTCCGTGCCCGCCTGCATGTTTTACGATCGACCCGTCGAGCCAAAGATTGTCTTGGATTGTCTCGCATTTTAAGAAAAAAAATTCGTTATTTACAATCGCGTTACACGACTTTTGCGTTTATCGTTTTATATTGTCGTTTAATCGTTACAAATAATATTTAATTATGCGAGGAATGTCCCGGGTATGAGTACAAGTATGTTAGAGCAACGGTTTACTGACATGTTTATTTTAAATATTTTGAAAGGCACATGTGTTGAAAATAACATAAAACCAAAATAAGTAAGAAGGCATATATAATTTTAGCACCCCCTAAAATATAGGTCTAGTCGTGTCTATGCCAATTATAGTTAAATATAATACAGGGCCCCACGTGTTTCCAGATTTTCAGTACAAACTTTTTGAATGATCTCCAGACTATAATAATAATATTATTATGTTCGCGTAAGTGAACGAAAACCTATTAATTTGCGTTTAATATTTGATCATATTATCAATATTTATATTTCCTGGTATTTTTTTCACATTAAAGTGGCGCGAGTTACCGAAATCCAAAAACCGAAATTTGTTGTGACGGTGCGGAAAACGACGGAAAGGTCGATTTTCGTAATCGTTTTATACGCGAGTAAAACGGCAAAGTATTTTTTTTTTTCAAATTTGTCACGTTTTTTAGAAACCGCAGTGACGCGATCTAAAACGCGATCTAAACGTGATGAATTTATGCGATTAATATGTTATATAAAACGCCGCAGCTTCTGTCGGCTTAGTCGTAGGTACATCACGTATAACCGTACAGGTATAGTGGTTCAGTAGCGGTGATGATGATGTGTGTACACGCGTCGTCTTGTGGCGAGGAGGACGCAATACCTAGGTATATTACATTGTAGTACATTGTATGATTATACACGCTCGTCACGGGCCTGCGTAGAAATAATGTCCTCGCGCGACCGCCAGTATATTATCGGGTATACGGTATACGGTATATACATATATATATATATGATGCCTGCCACTAATTAACGGTCATTATAAAACGGTCCCTTCGGTCGAGGTGCGCGTATTATGGTTGTTGTTTCTCGTTAACGGTCAACCGCCGTGCGTTTTCGTCCAAACAAATCGTCGACCCAAAACATTAAGGTGCCGGGTAAATTATATTATACACATAGGTATATAATAATATTATACAATAAATTATAATGATATATATATATATATATATAATGACCCGCGCCATTACATTCCGACACATATTATTTACCCCATCCCACCTCGATGTTCGTTATATTTTCCGATTTTATCTTTAAATGGCCGCTCGTAAAATCATATATTATATGATGACAATATTTTTAAGCGTTTTTCGTCTCATGACGATATTAGGAAGAGTCTCTCATCTATTTATAAATTTAACAAAAAATATATTAAATTATATAAAATTATAACTCAATAAAATTAATTATATTAATAATAATACCGGTATTATTTAAATTATTGAAAATATTGAAATACCGAAATATGGATACAAAAAAAAAAAAATAAATAAATAAATACCGTCATCTCTAAGTGAGACTAAACAGTATATAATATAGTGCGACAGTGTATAAATTATATATAAGTCGGGTGCGACCTTCAAACGGCCGTCCATCTCGCGAACGATTTCAAAGTCGATTCACCTTTGTTAGAACTTATAATTATTGTACATTTAGTAGATAATATTAGTTATATATTTTAAAATGACCCGTTAGTATGGAATTGAATTTTTTTAATTTATAAACGCTAAATACCGAGCCATTGTAGCACTTTCTGATGATAATTATATACTTAGAGCAGCGCATCTTTGTTTAACAGTCTGCTGGGATTTATTCACGAATGGCCAACGATATGAAATCATTTAGAAAAGTTATGCAAATCACTCATTTTTAGACGACTTTACATTTTAATTTTACCACTTATATATTATGTCTTGAGGTCGATTGGAATGTTTGGATTTCGTAGATATTAGATTTTTTGCTGTTCTCCACAGTTGGATTCCGTATAATCAAATTGGTTTAAGGATTGTTTTTGTAAGGTGTGCTCTACCTTACCTTTCAAATCACACCTTACATTTGGACTTGAAAATTCATACCGTTTAAAAAGCAGCCAAAATTTCTTACAAACTGCCAGTCTTGCAAACCACTCTAACCCACTAATCCACAAATCCTTGCTCGAAACTCTGAATCCATCCCAAGAAATTCACCTAGAAGGTTAACGCGAAATCGGAACCGTGACCCGAAATAACACTCTTTAGTCAGTAAGTGTTACCGTTGAGTGATTACTTCATCGTGTCAATCAAGCCAATATATGTATTGTAAGTCCTCAAACATGCAGTTTGTTGTACAAATTTATTTATAGATTGTATGTATTAAAAATAAAAGTTAAAAAAAAATAAAAATATATCGAGTATGTTCAATGGTGACTAAGACTTGAAAATATAAAAAATATTTTTTTACGTTAATAAGAGGAAAAACATATTGTCAGTAGATCTCGATCGAAAAAAAACAGTTTGGCCAGCCCTGCTCACCATATATATACCTTATACCTTATACCTTGGATCCAAATATAGGCAAGTCGGACTAACGCATGCCGCTTGAACTATATAATACGCTGCTGCAATAATAATGATCATTATCGTTTGTACCGATCGATTACTTTTAATGGGTAATTAGTTTACGGTAAAACGTTCTCCGCTTTGCCGGATAATAACTTCTATTCGACATGATATCGATTAGGACAACCGTATGCAGTAAAAATCGAGGACGAAAATATTATAATGAAAACGTTAGCGATGTCTTTCCGTTAAACCGGCAGAAACGATCCGAAAAGACACTATGCTATGGCAAGTTAATCAAGGCCGTAATTTAAAACAAATATCAAAGGAGGGGGGGGGTAAGTCTAACTTTTTTTTTTTAATAATTTTATTCTCAATACAATTATAGTCAATAAACTAACACTATTGTAGTTCTCATTGTATTATTAACCGCTTTGAATAATATTATTTAACATAATATATCATAAACGAGTTATAAAATTATCGTGGAAAATAAAGAAAAACAAATATTATAAGACGGATAAACCACTTTAAAAGTGAAAAACGAATCTGCAGATAATGTAACCTACGATGTACTAAGTAATTATATACATAAAATAATGTTTTGTGTTTTAATTACAATAAATATCAAATTATTTTATTTTTTTATTATCGTATGAGCACAGTTTAGAAACCGCTGATTTATACGAATAAAATTGAATATTTATTTCCCACTGGGTAGGTACTGTGAATATGAAATTTGATTTGGTGTATATAATATATTGTATACATTATTGCATTGGATTTTATGCATATACAATACTATAGAATCCATCGATAATAAAAATGTATATAATAACATTTAAGGATGATTGAAATAATTATAATAAATTATATTATTGTTTCGGAAGTATTAAATTAATCCGAATGAAAATTAAATTTTTTATTGCTTATATTTTATTGTTTATTTTTTAATACCCACATCATTGGAATCGGAACTCCCGTTTATTAGGCATTTAAGATATAGCTTGTAATCGGTATAGGTTAATGCATTTGACTTATTTTTATTGGAATATCGTAAAAAACTCGCCGGCGAATAATAATATATACTAACAAATAAAACCCACCGCCAAGAAACCGTCACTATATTGTAATAATAATATACAAACACGCATTAATATTCGAAGATTTTATATTACGATATTTCAAACAATGATCGTCCGCGGTGTTAAACTCAAATTAATAACCGGCATAAATCACTGTATTATAGGACGGAAATATATGCGTTTCAAGTTCTGCAATAAAAACTCTACGCACCGGCGCCGTCAACGAGACCTCATAAAAATTCCTTATCGACCTTCAAAAGCCGCCATCGCTGCCGTCCTCGACGAGCGAGACCTGCGACTGGAAGTCGTATCTTTTCTTTTGTTACCGCATGTTCTTTCTCTCGTCGAAAAAGATTGCTTTTGACGAAGCATACACATAGGTTAGGTTAGGATACGACTAGTCTGACCCACAATTTTTTTTTTTTTTTAAGTTATTCCTCGCTGCTATACAGAGGAGGTGCACGTCACGAATAAAAAACATTATTGTTTCGTGTTCGTTCCGTTTATGCCGCTATTTATAGACTTAAGGTATTTGATGAAATAAAAAAAAATTAAAATATATAAAAACTATTTTCAAATGAATTTGTTGAACCGAAACTGCAAAGTCACCAGTCTACTGCATGGTAGAAACTGCCTCGTAAAACATACGACCAATATAATATACGATTTTTCATTACGCACAGTGCCTATATACCTGCTAAAAATGCGTTTAGTCTAAAAGCGCGGTAGTTTAATGTAAAAAACAGCGAATTTATACATATTATATTGTATTGTTAATTACTATTAAACACAATTAAAACGACAAGATTTTCGTTCGCCCTAGAAAAATTGGCAATTAGAGGCCGTCCACTATCGTTAGCCTATTTTGTAAAATTTCTACAGATACAATAAAATTATTAATGCCATGTGATATAAAACCTAGCTGCAATCAAAAGATACGATTCGCTTTTACTTTAATAAAAAAAAATATGTCTTCAACGATGATTTCAACTTCATTTAACGTATAAAACACTCATTATATATCGAAAAGTATTGACTTTTTCTAACATTTTTTTTTTTTACACGGTTTCAAGCCGTAAAAAAAATCATTTTTATTACAGAAGTAATATTTTTTTCACATTTTTTATTTTTATAATTTTTAATGTTTTGTTAACTTTTTTTAAATGAAAACATACAGTTTTAATTTTTATATTTCAAAGCAGATTATTTTTTTTAGATTATTTCGATAGGTAGAAATTAAATTTTGGACGAGTAATTTATAAGTATTTATATAAAGTATAGATTAGCGGAGAGGCAAGTGATCGTACGCGGTTACCCAGAAAAATGTTGGGTCCGCTACTCCGCTCATCCAAGCTTTAAATATTTATAAGTTATAACTCATAAACTACTCGTCTAAAATTCGATTTTTTATATCAAAATACTCAGAAAAATGTCCTGCTCTAGAACATGAAATGAAAACTGTACGCTCTTAAAAAAAGTAAAACACGTGAAAAATTAAAAGGATAAAAATTTTAAAAAAATATTGTTTTGTAACGACTTGAAACCATGTGAAAAAAATTTTTTTGAAAAAAACTTTACTATTTGACATAATGAGTGTTTAACGTTAAACGAATTACTTGCTTGTATAAAGTTATATGCACTCTTACTACGTAATCGAACAAATATTTAGTAAATTGAATTCAATAAACTTATACCTATATAGTATATAGACAAACTTTTTAAATACATTTGCCTAGCAGTAAAATAATAAGAAACTATTCTATTTAGATTACGAGAATCTTAAATAATATTTTGTTCTGCGTTTATTTCCGAAGTTTGTCCACTTCGTATTATACGTAAACAGTTATATTCTATAACCACACATCGGTTTATTAAATAGTTTTTAATTTTATTTCGCAAAAAAAAAAAAACCGTAGGTATACAGCCTGAACGCACCTACTTATATCACAAAATATATACCGATTTATTATTATAATAATACCTATGCCCATCCCGAAATTTTTAATCGACCCCGTGCGGGCTGCAGCTACATTGCCACCAACGTCGAGCGCCGTCGTGTTTACCTCCACAATGGATTTTATTTCTGCCGAAATCGCAGACCGTGTCAATATTCTATACACAAGTATTGAAAATAATGACTATATTATGGCGTATACTTAAAATTATAATAATATAACTGTAAAGTAAATTCTTATATAAAGCGAACACGACGTTTTTTATTGACCTACCGCATGTACCCAAGACATAGTGGGTACCTACAATTATTAATGAACACTCGACTGCATAGAAAATCCACTGATGTTAAAATAAAAATAATATGGTTATTATATTGCAGCGTTTATTCATATTTAATCGTTGTTTGATTGGGAAAAAAATAGGTCGTAAATATTCAAAAATGTATCGACCAAAAGTATAATAATTACGTCCGTGAAAACGATCTGCGGACACTATTTGCTCGCGAATTTCGTAATACGCCTGCCTATACATATATAGGTACGCTGTAATTAAATTTTATTATTCATTTCGGTTCAAAGTTATAGAACACCGTAAACGCTAAACGACCTACCGAAAACCCGAGGTTGGTTAATAAATAATTTCAATACGCGATATTTGCAGGTAATTATTATTATTATTGGCCCAACTCGAATAATTAACTTTTAGTCGCTCACACACGACTTGTTCAGACATCACCCGGCCAATTTGAATAACGCTATACGCACACACACACACACAAAACGTTTAGGTACTGATAACTATGTTGACGACGGTGAACTGATTTTAATAATGATCATCAATAATTTTTGTCGAAAATCGATGTGTGCGGTTTGCGGAAATGATTAGCATATTTTAGCGTTTTTTTTTTCGCAGTAGACATTGCGCATAATATGCATGAGTAAATAACGTGCAATCGGCTCTATATAGTTATTCAAAACTGCAAATTATAAACACCGAGATGCAGTTAAAACAATTATTAATTTGGCACGCGTCTATAAAGAACTAAAACACAAAAGTCAGCAGAGTTTTCTGTTTGAAATCAAAAAACCCAGGCCAAGAAAAAATAATAAGTAAAAAAGGTCTGCGTAGTAAACTCGGCCTGGTTTTTTTCGTGTAAAAATGATTGACATGTAATCTTTTAATAGGTATTTAATTACTTATTGGTAATTATCATATAATATTTTTGAGAAACGTTTAGCATTGTCCATGGGACATCACGAGAAGGTCATTCTCAATATGCCCCAAAAATTATTTTGTTTTATTTTCATTATAATATTTTTAAAAATATGAAAATTCGTTATAGAAGAATTAAATTATGTAAATGTAAAAATGTAAGTGAAATTATTTTTTTTTAATTAGAAAGCCATGTATTTGACGTATTAATTTATTGCAATTTCTTTCAGAGTGATTTCCAACAATTATTTTTTAATAGTTTTAAAATTATGAAATTGAAATGGTTCATGATAGACATGATTGATTCAATATAGGTTTTGGTTTGTATTTTTGTTTTAATTTGGTTATAACAGAATAATATATATTTGTCAGTATATAATTATTGGTGATAATTATCGGGCTGAGTTTAGAACAAAAAAGGCAATCGCGGGGTCCAGTTTACATTTTCCTACCCACTTTTTGACATTCGCACCATATAATATAATATTTATTAAAATTCAAAATTTTGGAATCTTTAAGGTTAGCTCTCCAGAAGATCATATATGCATGATATTTAAATACTTTGATTTGTATATATTGCTTGTGCGGAGTCGTTCAAAGCCATACAAACAATTTTTTTCAAAAGAGAACTGCACTCTCTTTTATTGAAAATTAAGCGCATGTGTATAAATGAGATGCTTTTGGATACATTTTTGATGCACAAAACAAATCGAACGATTGAATATATTGTAATGATTAGGGGCCGGAATTATATTCTTTTGCATATTTTTTTTGAGGCTATGCAGTCAGGCGGGGGTTCGAAATCTTTACAAATCATGAA
>JACXSJ010002616.1:0-40438 GCA_014851325.1 Pentalonia nigronervosa | reverse complement strand
GAACTAGTTCACCTAAATGAACTACACTTGCCATCACTAGTACGTACATTAAGATTCGCCGTGTCGAAATGGCGACTGAGGTAAACTAACAGCGCTAGTGGATATCTGTCCGATATTCACACGTAGATCAATAGTCAAATCGCAGTTTTTAATTTTTATTTAGAAAATAAAGATGCTTAGGAACAAATCGTACATACCTAAATTAATAGAACACATTTTTAAATATATGTCAGTGTTACAAATTGATAATCAGTTATTACGAACCAATTTTAAATAGAACGATAAACCTCATATCACCTCATATGCTGTTTGTACAAAGTAATGTTTTTACGCGAAAACTGATTCAATTTTTTTCAAAATTTGTGTGTATGACAGACAGGAGAGAACAATCAACAGAAGAATAACAGAATAGTTTTTCTGTAGAAATGCGAAAAGGTATTAGGTAAGTAAATACAAATAATGGTAATAGTTATTTGTATAATAAAAATAATATATATTTATTGTGTTTAAAATATATTTTATGTATTCGTAGATATTTAACAAGCAAACCAGGTATTTCAAAGGCTCTGCTAAAATGTTGGAAAGTGATATTATTTAGGTAGTGACAAGACATATTCATGAGTCTAACCAACTGACTTATAAGCATGATGAGTTAAAAAACAGTTTCAGTTATTTTAAATCAACAATCTCAAAAAGAAATGACGAAACTGTGTTCGATTTAAGATAAAGAAATTTAAAAAATACATCATGGTTATGTTCTAGAGTAAGTCATATTTTAAATATTTAAAACAATGTTTTATTAATTGAAACTTTAAAGTACCTTAGTTTTAAAAAAGGTTTTGGGATAAAAAAATCTCTACCTGTCTGAATTTTAAAAACCTACAACTTTAAATTTTAATTATACATACATAGTTTTTTTGATAAAATAAAGTTTTGTGAGTATTGTTATTTTAGTCTCACAAATTGTATTTTTTATATTTGCCTGATTCTAATTTTATATTATATTAATATTAGATTATTATTCATTATATATTAAGTAGTAATAGTGTGGTGTCAAATATGTCAGGTTGTATAACTATTATTGTATATTATTAAAAGTGCAAGGATGCTTATGAAAATTTTAATTTACTCAATAAATTGTTAATTTTAAAGAGTAATGTAGCTGCAGAACTCTATCCTTAACCAGTTTTTAAAGCATCAATGAGAGACTTATGCCGAAAGATCGTACCACCATTAGCTCTTTCTTTAAATTTACTGACAGACTTTCTTAAGTCAAACCTAGAAAGATATGTGTGCTGTGATCAGTCTTTTTTTGGATCGGGTAATTAATGATCAAGGTAAATGCTTAATTATGTTTGGTTGTTTAAATCTTATTCATAAAGTTATTCGGCAGGGTATAATCAACATCCAAGGTTGCAGATACAACCTTAAAAATTGTTGCATCAAGATCAGACTGTTGACCATTGTATTGTTCATTTTACATGTGATAATTCAAAACCATACAAGTTCTATAATTACCATATGGTAAATATCTCTCCTAGCAACATAATTCTAATTTTCAAATTTTATAATTGATTCCAATTTTGTATGTTTTAGTAGAATCTAAATCCGAGGCATTGTAGTTTCTGCTAAAAAGTGCAAGACATTGTTCCCATTTTTAGTGCAAGGAAGATAATGACTGATTATGAAACGGCATTACAAAATGGATTTAAAATAGTGTACAAAGACGCTGACAAATATTCATGTTAGTTCTATTATGTCCAAGTAAACATTTTATTTTACAGCCTATAGTTTAAATTTGTAAAAAAATTTGCTATGGTTTAAATTAATTTTTACTATATTTATGTTCACTTAATATATTTTAATGTTTTAATTATACTTAGAGCTTAAAACAAGATATTAAAAAACTGAGATTATCAATTTACATTTCATCTAATGCACATGCAATATTATGCATAAAGATGTGTGCATTTTTAGCATTGTTACCAGCTGATAAGATCGAGAAAAGATTTTAGTTCATAAAATAACATGTCAGAGATATTAATGTGTGCCTAGATTCCTTTTTAAATTATTTTTCCAGGTAACTAAAAATAAAAATACAAAAGATATTTTAAAGACATTTAATATACTAAATCTTTTAATATATACTAAAATACCTTATACTAAAACGTTTAATTTTTATAATAATTGTTTATCTTGCAGATTATGGTTAAGCAACAAAGGTTCCAATGTTTTTTTGGTACACGGGTTACCAATTAAGACCAATAATAATAATGTAGTCTTTTCACAACATTTTGAAAGAAATATCTAATGATCATCCAAATTTGTAGCAATTCTTAAGTAAATATTAATGATACAATTTGTATTAATCATATTTTAAACTTTTGTACAAGACTAAGTATCTAAGTATCTTTCATCACATCTATAAAAGTGTAAGAAAATAAAAATATGTAGAGTATTTAAAGTTAAAAATAAAATAAACATAACAACATTTAGTCCAAGAATACGCCTATTAAAGATAAGTTTTAAATTTAATTATTATATATTATCTAATGTAATTTATGAAAAACATTTCTATCCATATTTTGATGTAGAATATTTTCACTGAACAATTTTTATACAATATTCTATATTCAATATATATTTAATATCCCATACCAAATAAATATTTGTCATACTTTGAGATACTTTAAAAACATTAGAAATATTTAATTCAACTCTATTCAAGGTGTTATCAAAAAATATAATATAAGTAATATAATAATCAAATATTTTTTCTTTTAAGGAATTCAAACGAGATTTCATTTCGTTAGTGAAATAGTGTATGCATAGGTAGCATGGGCGTTTCTACAAAGGTTGGTAGGGTAGGCAGTTTTCTCCCAAGCAAAATTTGTGACATGCTATATGTTATATTTTAATAATTCTCATGATTCTAGAAATGATCTATTTTAAAATTGTATTGTCTCCCCACCTATGAAGGTCTGGCTGCATCTATGATGCATAAATCATCATGTTCTGTTTATAGACAATCTAAGCACAGGCAATTGGTTTTAAATTTTAATAAAATAATAAATTCTTCTAAGTCATCTATTTAAATTTCTGTATTTTGAAAAAAGTAATTAAGGTTCAAACTTTAAGAAATAGGGAATACTTATTTAAATAATTTTTAATAATTCAATTAATTATGTTAATAATTAATTTTATAAATAAGACGATGTAATGCGTTGGAGACATTTTAATTACATTTAAAAAATTAGTGGTTCCTATTAAACTTAATGCATGGCTGGTGCATCTTAAATAACAAATGTTGAGACAATATTGTCAAAGGCAAAATGTTAGGTATGAGTTAATATTATTCTATTAAGTTTACAAAAAAAAAAAAAAAATGTACAACTAAAATCATAAAATAATTTATACATTGTAACCATCATTAAAATCAACTTAAAAACTTTAAAACTAAAATCTCGTCACATAAAATTTTATTCTTATTTTTTTTTTTTTTACATAAAAACTGTGAAATGTATTATAGAATAATTCTTTAACATGGTCACATAATATTAATATCTAAGACAAAATTTTTTACATACGAGTTATAATTATGAAATTGTAATTTAAATTTGTTAATTGAAAAAGTATATAAATAAACTTCTTTTGAAATGAATAACCTATAGTATGAAATGAATCTATTGAAGAATGGCTAATAATAATAAATAAAAAGTTGTAATAATCCAATGCAACACAATTGACTTAATATCTCTAGTTGAGTAGTCACATATGTATGGCATTTGTTTTATTTAACATTTTATTGCACTTTTTTTATATTTTATTTATAAGATAAGATAAACGAGAAGTAGAATTTAATCCATATCTATATATAAAATAATAACAATTTAACATACAATTCTAACTACCAATTTTTAATATAATTAACTTTACTTTGAAATATTTTAATTGACTTTTCATCTTCCAAGAGTAGATGTAAGATGTGGTTAAGTGGTTTCATACTTAAATCATAGTATTTGATAATATTAACACCCAATAATGTGTTTTCGATTCATTTAATTTCTTTGCTTTAATCAGATAATTAATTTTGATCTAAATCATTTTCACAAATAAAAAAAAAAAAGCCAATAAAATAACACATTATCATAAATGTGTATATCTTTTACATTATAACTTCTTTTTAGAGCATCTAAATGATGTAGGACATAAAAGTCATATAATAATTTGCTTATTGGGAGTAGCACAAAATATTACACAGGCTGTTAAGTGTCTGTAAATATCCAATTCTCAAAGGATACAAATGGCCACATCACAACTTGGTTTAGGAATTCTTAATACTAAAGAATTTCTATTTTAGTATTCTCTAACAGCAGAAAAATATTTAAACAAAGAATTGGATTGGTATACTATTGTAGAACAAGGTACCTAAAATAATTAAAAAAGATTCTATTAATTTTGATTTTCAATACCTAATTATTTGTTCTCAGATGACTATACTAAAAATAATGATGATGACAATCATATACCTCTATATATAGAGGCAGTTGTAGGGGATACAGTAGGTAGCTTACTCAGTTGAAATTAATGATGACATTTGTAAATATTCTTGTAAATATTTTAATTTTGAAATAATACAAGATTACAAGATTGTACAATTTACAATAAGTATCATGTCTTAAATTCAACATAGATCATTCATCTCTATCTATACATACAATATTATATAAAGCAATTTATTTAAGAAACACAAAACTTAGCTTGGGTCTGTTGATTGTTTTTAAAATATATTTAAGTCTATTTTAATAGTTAGATGTATAAATTAGATAGAAATAATAAATAGTATGGAAATGCATAATACTTCATTAAAATTCAAATTAAAATAATACAAAAAAACAAATCAATCATAAAAATTCAAAGCAATACTAAAAATGTTGTGCTTTGTATTTTTGCAGATATGGACAGTTCAAATATGAGTTGCATTTCATTTAGGGATAATAGAAAATGCACTTTTACTATTCCATGGTAAGATTTTAAACAAAATTTAAAATGTAGTATTAAATTAAATTATTAAAAGATGTTTTAAATTTTAGAAAATGAAGAAGACCATAATTCCCGAGGACAATGATTTAATTGAATTTGAATAAAGGGAAATGATAGACAGAGAAAGGGTAGAGCTATTAAGCAACTTGCTTAGTAAAGAAAATGAGAGTGGCTGTAGTGTCCAGTTTGATTCCAAGATTTGAAAAAATGTACAGTGATATGCTAGCTCATCCATCACATTTATTTAATATGTACAAATAAATGTATACTTAAATCTCAATAACTAAATAAAAATGTGTACATTTTGTATAATTATAATTAACAAATATTTTCATATTATCCATTACATTTTTTTTTGGTTTTTATTAAAGATAAACTGAAGATAATTATCTTGTTTTAACTCTCTCCCTTCTCCAACTTCCGCGACGCACAGTTTGAATATCTTTGGTATAAACTATATAGTGTATTTTTATAGACAGAAGTACATTGGCGCCTGGCGTCATAATAGTGAACACTGTAATGAATTGACCAATTTTTTATCTTTATTTTGTAAAAGGCAAAGAGTTTAATTAGTAATAATATATAAAAATAACATAAATATTTTACTTGCTTTTCTTGTTTAAAAACTATTAAAAAAAAAGTCAGCAAGTGGGTATCGCTCTGCTGTACAGTAGGTGTCGAGTAAGTTGCTATAATAGGCGTATTAAATTTAAATTCAATTATATAAAATCATAGTACCTATACAAAAAACATTCTGAGCGAAGACGGTCTGTCACCTTACATTATTAAGTATATTTTATGATATTATTGCTGTTAAAATAATTAATTTTACTATTAATAATACAGTAGGTTGAATTGATTTTTGCCCAAAATATTGCGTTCAAAAATGTCATTAAGTGTATGAAATATTATAATCAGAGCTCCGAAGATGTAGCATTAAAAATGTTACTTTTTAGCTCTTAAATATACACTTAAAAACTACAAAATATGTGCTATAAATACTACAAAAAATCAAAAAATTAACTTGAAAAAATTATAATTATTATAATTTTACAACTTTATAAAAATGTTGGGTTCATAGACGTCTGGATTTGTCTGGACTGGTTGAATTATTAATTGTTAACAAAAATGTTAAATTATTTAAATATGTTTGTAAAACTGTACTTATAATTAAATTATTTCAGATATTTACCTTGGAAATTATACCGGATGTATTAAATGTTTTTTTATATTTTCGAATTTGAAAAATCTGCGGTTATTTGATAATATATTTTTGTAAGTGGAAAATACCGCTCAATGTCAACGGACGTTATTGGTGCGTTCTTAAAAAATACCAAGTCGTTACTATTTAAATCTTCAGGCAGGCCGTCTAGATTTCCAGATGTTTCTTCGCCCATTAAAATATTAGATATTTTTATTAATGTCGACAAACCACTATTTTTTTCAAGAACTTAGTGTAACTTTTTGTTCACAGTTTTCCCATACTGATCAAAATTTCAAAGATTCTTTTAATATCTTGAACTACTTCAATTGACTTTGATAGTGGCAAATTTTGCTGTTGTAAATTATCAATAACTGTAGTCAATTTAACAAAATTTGATTTAATGTACATAGGATTATTTTCTAGACCAGGTTTTACAATATAGTGTTGTGCATCTCTAATACTGATTGCTTCGTTTTTATTTAATATGGTAACAATATGTTGTATAATAATGAAATTCTCATAATAATAAACTGTGGTATTTATCCAACTTCCCCAACGGGTGAGAATTGGCTCTGGGGGGTAATCTCATATTTGGTGCTTCCGTTTTAAATAGTAGTAAACGACTAGGTACTTTTCTGAATATTTTTTTTACAAAAAATATGTTATATGAATCATTTTTATGTAAAATAATTTCAGAACTTCACTTGCTTTAACTATGTAATGTGTGGTGTCGGATAAAAATAAAAGCACATTATTGTGGAGGATATCACCTGTAAATAGTACATTCATAGATTTATCGAAAAGTTTGCAGATAGTAGAATGGTTAGCTTTATCCAATTCATAAGAATTAAGCAAAAAAATATCACCTGCACAATGTTCTTCAAGAGTACCAACAATTACATTTGATATGAAACGACCCTTTGCATCAGCCGTCTCATCAATACTGACTCAAATGTTTTCTGTGATTGTATTTATGGTCTCCATGTAAATATCATCTACATATCCTTTGCGTAATGTAGCCTCGCATGGAATTTCATTTTTTGTATATGTTTCTAAAAATTTTTTAAATTTTGTTTTTGATAGTCCATTTAATGGAATGTTTGCGGAAATAAGAACTTTTTTGATCAACTAATGCCCTTGAGATGTTTGTCAGTTTTTAAATGTTGAGACACGTTAAATTTTTTATTGGAATTTACTTTATTTTCACAAATTTTACAAAATAAAATACTCGAATCGATTGTAAAAATATAATATTAGAACCGAATTCACCAGCATAACAACGAAGGCGATTTAATAATGGATTTTTTCTTTAGGCATTTTAAAATACGGGATTAGATATACGTTTTACCTTCACACACGTACGACAACGGCAACATGGGGTAACTAAAATTAAAACTTTCAATCAACAGTCGTCAATAAGTACATTAAAATGTTTACACGGTTAGATAAACGACGACGACGGTAGACGGACAGCTAAAAATCATTTTGCATGTAGCATGTTCATAGTTAAACAATATGACGATAGCGCGGACACGAAATACGACGAATCCGACGAACGCAGTACATTTGACACGATTTTAAAAAAAAATAAATTATTGGAAACGAACAGATAGTCCGCCGTCCGGTGTGATCGGCGATAACAACTGAAATTTACTATTTTTGTTTTCATTAGAATATTTTTATTCGTAAGTATTTGGAACAAAATCTTTTTTTTTCAAAACAATTTTGTTTATTTTCTATTTATATAAAATTATGACTGTAAATAGCTCTTAAAACTCAAATTTAGCAAAATAGCACTAAAAACCGCAAATATGCAAAAATTAGCTAAATAAAATTACGTATATTACATCAGGGAAGTGTGAAACAAATTTGTATTTTACTTTGAATGTCCTAAGACCAACCAATAATAATATGTATTTGCTACAACTTTCGAGCCCTGATTATAATATACTTTAAAAATTTCAAGCAATCGTGAATATTTTTTTTTTTAATCACAACGAAATAACTAACATTGTTATTTTTCATTTAATTATATAATTTCATACAAATTTAAACTTAAAAATGAACGATGTAAATATATTTTTTTGATTTTTTGGTTACACAATTAACTACTTACGAAGAATACCTTGTTTATATTTTCAATCCTTAGCCTAGCCAAGAACATTTTATAAATTTTTAACTACAAAATAGTTTACAATTGATCAGTAATTTGATGAATTTTGGTCAGAATTTGAACTTTAAATGTTTATAAAAAAAGCATTTTTAATATGTTTAAATTACTATTAGAACAACTTATGAGGAACCTTGTTTATATTTTCAAACTTTTTGACTCAACAAAAATGTTTGTATGAGGATTTTTTGGTATATTAGATTTGTAGCATATAAAGCGAAGGACTTTGTTCTGAATTTTTTCAGATATTATCCTAAAATTCACTAATTAATGAATGTATTAGTAATAGTACACATTATTATATACTAGGGTGACCATACGTCCCGTTTAAAACGGGATTGTCCTTTTTTTGAACATTATGTCCCGTTGTCCCGAAAAACTTTGAACGGGACGCTTTTTATCCCGTTTTTAGAAGATTGTCCCGTTTTAATCCCGTTATTTCCGTATCATTAAATTATAATTTATGAATTTTTGTAAAAGAATAAAATTAATTCGTGAACCAAATATAAAACAGTTTATATTTAAAACTTGAAACCAAAGTTATAAATAACTGACTAAAATTTCCGTGGAACGAACGTCGAGTACCGATGCCGACGAGCAATATAAATAGTAGTAATAATAATATAAGATAAGCATGATACACGTCGTATAGCATATGCATTACGAATTAAAATATATAATACTATTTATAATCGATGATATATTTAGATATTATTTATATTGATTTGTTTAATCATAAAGTCGAACAACGAAATATGTCAATAGTAACGTACGAACATTAAAGCTATTGGGTTATTATAGCCACTACGTATCGTCTTTTTTTATTCAATTTTTGTGAGTTGGTGCATTATTTTTTTTTTTTTTTAATGCCAAAGAGGAGATGCACGTTCACTGTATCTTTAGTCTGAATTTACTTTCCTAAAAAAATGTGAAGAAATTGGAAAAGTGTCTTGTACGGTGTGCAAGGCAGTATTTTCAATCGAACATGGAGGACGCTCAGATATCAAACAGCATATGGAAAAGAAAAAACATAGATCGGCCCTATCTAGTGCTTCGAAAAGTGACAAGGTAACCTTATATTTTTTTAAACAAGGATCAGCTGGCTTAACTAGTGAAGGATTAAAAATTGCAGCAGAAGAGGGAATGTTTGCATTTCATACTATAGTACATAACCATTCTTTTAGGTCAATGGATTGTACTACTACTTTAATAAAAAAGTTACATGAAAAAACGTTTTCTTGTGCGCGTACCAAGTGTGAATCAATTATTCTGAATATATTGGCTCCTTTTGCAATGGATCAAATAATAGACGAACTAAAAGCTGTTAATTTTGCGACAGTTATGATTGACACTTCAAATCATAAGAATTTAAAAATTGACCCCATTCTTATTCGATATTTTGATCCTAAAACGGGAGTTCAAATAAAAGTGCTAGAATTCACAAATTTGAAAGGAGAAACTTCCGATATATTGTCGTCATATGTTATGGACATTTTAACAAAACATAAATTATCTCACAAAATTATTGCATTTACCGGTGGTAACTGTAATACTAATTTTGGAGGTGCTGCAAGGAGGGGAACAAAAAATGTTTTTACGATTTTAAACAATAATTTAAAGACTAACATTTCTGGAATTCTAAATTTACATAAAATTCGGTAAATTGGTAAATTTTGAAAAAAACTAATTTTAAGTGAAATTTTTTTTCAATTTTCAAATAAAGCTTATGTATCAAATTCCTTGTTTTTTCACCATTTTTATGAATTAACAGAAAACTATATTATGTAAAATAAATCGTGAAACTTGTATTAAACATAAAAACATTACTTCAATAGTTCAATTACTTTTGTTTTTTTTTATATAATTACTTTTATCAAAATAAAACAAAGTTAATAATATAATAAACAACAGAACAAACAACAAAATAAGTAACACATCTTTAAAAAACAAGAAAACTTAAATCAATTACAAAACTGTCTGCAGACTTATACAGTACTTAATACATAATAATAATTAAAAATTCAAGTTCGGAACATATATTTACTTAAGCAAGAGTAGGTTTAATGGAGTTAAAAAAATCATCATCACTTGAATCTGTTTCACCAAACTGATCTCCTTCAGACTCTACTACTATGTCATCAGTATTGTAATCTTCTTCCTCGTTCTCACTACTAGAACTACAAGCCTGATAACTACAGGAAGGTTCATCATCGTCATTGTTAATGGTTAAAGATTCTTGGTTTGTTTGTACACTTTTTACCGGTTTTGACACTTCCAGGTCTAGATTATTTATATGTTCATAAACAAATAGTAACTTTTTGGCTATTAAATTTGTGAGGCGATTTCTCCTTTTAGTATGGATGAGTGAATAAGAGCTAAAAGAACACTCTGTAGCTGCTGAGGATGCAGGCAAGGAAAGAATAACAGATGCTACTTTTGATAGACTTGTGTTTGAACAAAGGCCATTCCACCAGATGCGTGCTTCAATATCATCAATATTGTTCCATAGAATATCTTTGGCCCATAATTCTTCGTGTGAATGATACTCGGTTAGTTCAATTATTATCTGTGAAATAAAATGAAAATTAAATACACAAAAAAACCAATACAAAACTATTAAATTTACAAACAGTTAATTTTTAGTGAAAACAATAGGGGTTACAAATCAATAATATTTTAATATGATCTCATTGATAGTACCCATTAATTGTATAATTTATTTAACAAAGTAATATTATTATTTAATAATAAAACACTGTTAAGTATGAAATAGGTAGTTATTTGATGAAGAAACATAATACAGAGATATTTAGAACAATTGTATATTTACCTTGTTATATTCATTTGGTGTTAATAATTTATCAGCAACTTTTTGTATATAAACTATTTCCTCTACATTACATCCTTGAGGTAAATCTTTTCCTTAATATTTTGGGTCTAAGACATTTGCTGCATAATGAATCGGATGAATAGCCATATCATAACGTTTATCAAATGCTTCATTTAAAATATTTTGTTCTTCTAAAAGTAAAGGAGAAGTAGACATTTGCAACATAACATTGTTTTTTATATCATCCAAAGCAGCCCGAACATCAGACAACCTTGGTATATCAGACTCTAATTTTGTTATCCAAAGAGTGATTGGACTAACTAGAGTAATAATACTTTCAACAAGCTCCCAGAATTCATCTGACAAAATGCTTTGTTTTACACTTTTGTCAAGTCTTTCAATGACCTACAAAATAATTTGATCAATAATATTTCTTGTTAGTTTTTGTTTTTATCATTTATTAAATATATTATGTAAATATTATAACATTTATATAGGTATATCTAAATATCACTTACACTTAAATCTTCAGAGACAGCTAGCTGTTGTAGTACATTTTTATTTTTATGAAGACTTTTCAAGCATATACAAAGTGAACCCCGTCTTGTTTTAACTGGTAGTTTTAAGGAACAGTCAATTTTTTTTGTTTTTTGAATGTTTGTAAAGTTGGCTATTAAAAAGTCATACAATAATACATTACTACATCAGGTACAGTGTATTATTTTAAATAGCTACTATAATACAATTATATATTATATTATATATAATTTATTGTTAAATACATTACCTTTAAGAATATGACTGCTAATTATATTTTTGACTGTTTTTAGATTTTTTTCAATTTCCATACATGATTTTAATTTAATTATATCAGCTATCAAAAGATTTAAAGTGTGGCAAATACATGAATAAAATGCAATTGGTAAATTTTTGTAACGGACATCTTTTTGTAAATGGATACTTGCTTTTTTCATGGCTGATACATTATCTGTAACAACTCCAAGACATTTATTTCTATCCAAATCATCAATCACTTTACCCAGTTCAGTAGCAATATATTCCCCTGTATGACGCTCTATGTTACAATCTATTGTTTTAAATACAAATGGTTTTGGAGTAGTAACTATGATATTCATTATGGACTCATTTCTGAAATATTTATGCTACAGTTTTACTATGATTCAATTTTTTGATGCTAACTAACCTTATATTACTCCAACCATCAATTTGAATTTCATAAACTTTACTGTTTTTAATCTTATTGTTGACTTTACAACTAATTCTTTCATACTCATTATTTAAAAGCCTTTTGGATAAGACATAACGTGAAGGAGGTGTGTAACTTGGCCTTAGAGCCCTAAACAAGTTAATCCAATGAGTGTTTTCTACAATTGAAAATGGTACAGTAAAAGAAAATATAGCTTTTGCCATTAGCTCATCCAGACGCAACTAAAATAATTTCAAATTTCTAACATTATTTCATACATTAAATTTATAAATTAGATATTGTCATATTTATATAAGAAATACATTGTATTCCCACAAATTAATTTAATTATTTGATTTTAAATATAATATAACTCCTATCATAAAAATAACAAATTTTAAGTACCTTTATCTATATAATATTATGTTTTAAGTCACAAATAGTATTATTGTAATAGTATTAATAATAGTAGTGTGTAATGAGTACTTATCAAATTATATTTCTATTTAAAATGTATAATATGATTTTTTACAGATATAAATACAAATAATTAACTATTTTACCTTTTCTTCATTGCTCATAGTATCAACAAAGTACAATACACTTTGTTGGCAAGACACTTTTGAGTTTTTGGTTTCAACTTCAGGTGGTGTCAGTGTGCATGTCAAATTGGTCAAATTACTGCAGCTATTTTCCTCATTAGGTTTTTCAATATAAGTACCTAATAAATATAAAAAAAGATAATATTTTAAGAATAGTTCAAAAGGTTTTTATAAATTATTTATTATTAGGTATGTGAAATTGATAAGCTACTTACGTAAATACTTTAATGAAAAGTTGTCCAATATATGTTTTGGTACTTTTGTACATTCTTTTTTTATATGTAAAGCCATTCTTGTAACATTTTCCTTGTACCTTTTTTCATAATATTTACACAAATACTTGTCACCATGTTTAATATAGCATTTGGTTTTTATCATTTTTGGTTTCATTTTTTAAGTAGGTACTTATTAGTTATTTTGAAATAATTTTCATAAAATATAATATTATTTACATTTACGTCATTGATCTTTAAGTTCATACATTTATGATAATAGTAATCAGGAACATAAAATAGTAATTAATAATATTATAATAATCATAATTAGTAATAAATTATAACAAATAACACCGATAACCGTCAGCTAATTTTAAAACTTGGAAATAAACAACGATAATATTTATCATGCTTATTCGCGCGATCGCGCAAATACACAGGGTACCTAGTACCACTGATTATAGAATAGACAGATAGCCCATGGCATAGGAGTATTCGGCGACTAAAATTATATTTTAACGGGTTGCCTATAGATGGCGTTGTATCAATCAACCACTTTTAATTATGGCAACCACAATAAATTGTTTATCGCGTTTGTAATCAATTATTATTATCAAAATATTATCAACTAATCACGGTGCTATTATTTTCGATTTTCTGTTGTATACAACGATCACTTCCGACGTACACTTGTAAATAAATACAATTAACATAGAACACTATCTATTACAATTTGTTCAGCAGTGACCACATCAAACGATCACTGCTGAAGAGCCTATTTTCTTATATATTTCTATCTCTTATATATTACAATTTAACCTAGTTCTGTGTTGCTACATCTACTAAAACTTACTGACTAAGACTTAATACTAAATTTTGTACAAGCATGTTTTCTTAACCTAGTTCATATAGCTTTGGTATTTATGAATTGTGATTTATATGCATATTACAACACATCCCAATATAACATAAAATATGTCCTCACATTTTGAATCTATTATTCCAGTAATCAGTATCTACGCGATATAAATTTAAATAATATGAGTTTTGTATACATAAAAATAAATTTTTGTTGATGTTGTTGCGTAGTCAATAAATATGATGTAGGTATCTTAGTTTATTCGCGTTTGGCTAATTTACCTATTAATCATAAAAATTTGATATTGATCAGTGGGGTATTTAAGGGTTCAAATAAAGTCGACAAATCCATAAGGAGAACCTCGTACAAAATATATCAGTAACATAATACTCACCCCTATTTTACAAAATAAATTTTACTAATCACGAACTCACGAGACAATTATTTTAGTTTCCGCAATAACAGAGTTCTTAGTATTGGTGTATTTGAATTTTTATTGTATGAGGAACCTGAAAATAGTAAGTACATAATATATAATTTTACGAGAAAATGTCATGCAGTGAAATTGATTATTAAATCATAGTTCATACTCAGAGATTGGTACGCATTACACAGTAGCATTGATTATAATTATAAATATTATTATTTGTGATCAATGGTAGGTGGTAGAATAACTTAGATTTATGTACCTATATAATATGTTATTTATTCAATCTTTTCTATTCTGTTAAATTATAACATTTTCTATTTTTAAAGTTTTCCTATATATTTAAACTATTTTATTTGACAATGCTAAATAATATTCTTGTTTGCAATATACAATTTTTGTTCAAAATTTAAAAAAAATAACTACCTATATAATTTAGGTGTGTCATGTCGGCATTTTTCGACTAAATGATCGTTAAATACGCTACTGGTATCGATTGTGTTTAAGAGTTTATAAATATAGTTTATTAATATTTTTATTATAACAAACTCACAACTGAACCGAAACATTTTTGACTTGGCTCACCAAAAAAATTTACCAAAGTAAGTACGTGATTTCCAACTAACTATCATAATATGTACCAAAACTTTTAAATAATCATGCCCTGTAGTGGCTAGTATCAAAAAAAATCTTCAAAAATCTCTGAAAGGTGTAATATAATGTATATGCATAGACCTTATACTCATAAACCGGTCCTATGAATTTAAATCAAATACATGACAGAGGGTGCTTCAGGCGGTAGTATAATTTATAATTATAGATAATGAAAATTGAAAATATTTATATAACTACGTTTGTTAATTGGGTACCAAATGCCCTTTAATCGACTCACGACGCATAATATTTGTATTATAAGCAGGGCCAGTCTATGAGTTTGAGGTCTATTAATGTATGCACTACAAATTTTGTTTATTTTGTCATCAATGTTGTAAATTGTATTTTGCACTTACATATCTATATTTTGAACTTATTTTTAGCATACAATGAAAACAATCGAGAAAAATTTGTTAAAGCAAAATTTAAGGCATTAAAAAAGGCTTTTTTGCTACGAAAGTCTGGTAACGACATGGTAGTTATGTCTATGTTTGCAGATAGTTCAGTATTTACATTCTAAATATATTTTTAGATTAATTTTTACATAGGTATGAAAAAAAATCAACTGTATTAAAACTAATTATTATCTAATTAAAAAAGATTGTAATTTGTGTAACTAAAGCTATTTTCAATTACTTAGGTAATGTATTTGGAGGCTCAAATGTCTGTAAGAATAATATGATATAAGAATAAACAATAGGGCACAAAAAGAAATTCACCATTTTGAAACAAAATCTGAAGATGAACTATAATAAGTGCTAATATTTACAATTTTGATTATAATGCAGTGAATGTAGGTTAGGTTAGGTGTAATGCTTTACATTTAATAACTAAACTATTTGTTAATGCTCCATCAGCTATTGAATATGTTCATTATTCTGATAATAACTGTCCATATTTCAATATTGAAAGAAATAATGCTACAATTGTAGTTTGTTTAGAAAATGATAGGTATACAAAGTCTTGATGATTTATTACTAAACTATACATTGACAAACAACACTAATTGTGTTGAAAATTATTGCAATGGAAATGTCAAAACTACCAGAATTTTTCTAGAACATATTTTTATGGAAACTGATTCTCTTGGAGATAATGAACAATTTTCTCACCAACACTTCTGATTCATAATACAGAGTAAACAAAACGAATAATTAAAATTGTTATGGTTTTTTTTTTTTTTATTTAAACATATATTTACAATCTATTTTACAATAATCAGTAAGTATGATGACAAAGTTTATATGACATTATAAAAAATATTCGAATAGGAAGACCCTCAGTAGTGTCACCTGACCAGAGATGAATTGTTATGGTTAAATATCAAATTATTATAAATATGTTTAGTTATATTATTATATTTGAATTATATTTTTAAATTTAACTTCTATGGCATTATAGCATATGGCAATGACCACTATGTGTCATACATAAAAAGAGGAAAAACTTGAGAAAATCATAATGATATTCAAAGAAAAATCAATAAATTCACCAAGGCAGAAAACAAGTTTGTTATACCATATAATATGTTGATTTACATAAAACATGATTAATATTAAAATAACTTTTAGTAAAATTATAAATATTTTGTCATATTTTAATTATCATTAATTAGTATTTATTATTTTTAATATTTTATATACACTTTTAAATAACATTATTTTAATACCATATAAATTAAGTACAATAATTTTTCAACATATTATATATATTTCAAACTTCGATGAGAATCATACAAAATTGTGTTAAGGTTTCATGTTAAGTCCCCATAAAAAAACTAAACAAAAACTTTTTTTTCATTATTTTTATGTTCAAATCAAATAAATTTTAATATTGAAATTAAGATTATTGTGTGTAACCCATATACACAAAATATGTTATTTATAGTTTGGTACAAGCCATATGCATCTATTTTTTACAACAGTGGAACAAACCGTAAAAAAGTAATGAATTATATAAATACATATTAACTTTAAAACCTTTACATAAGTCATTTCAAAAAGAAAAATAACAATTTACCAAAATATAGTAGGTACATAGTAAATATAATTTTAAAATAAGAAAAAAAAAATTTTGAATTTAACATTAAATAACATAAAATAGTACAATATTGACAATAGGTATACAGTTAAATGTTCAACATGGATAAATAGTAATAATATTAATTAATTTGCAAAAATATGCTACTAATTTGGGGATAATACGACAAAGTCAAGGTGCAATGTCAACTTGGCATCCCGAACAAATTTTATTTCTTCTGGCTTAAAAAATTAGTTGCAAATTGTAATTAGTTTGCAAAAATATGATACTAGTTTGAAGACGATACGACAAAGTCGGGATGCCAACGTGAACTTGGCAGTATATCAGCTTTAAATTTACGATTTCTCATCAATCGATTTTTGATATTTTGTTGTAATTCAATAGCGAATAACCATAAACATTTAAATATTCACCAAATGTTTATATTAGAAATTTCTGTACACGATTAAATTTTCAAAATACTTTGACACTTTTTGAAATATTTTTAAACATTTGAAATTTTCATTTTTTTTTTATAAATATCAATAAAAAATATTTTACTAAGTCAAGGCATGAATTTTTAATGCAAGGTTTTTCACAAATTTTAATAATTTATATTTAAACAAAAAATAATAATTTAATTTTATTTTGTAGTTTTAAAATATTATTTGTGGGTATTTAAAACTTGTAAAATATATTATTATATTTTATGCACACATGTCATTTTCAAATTTAATGTTATTTGATTTATCTTCATTCCCATACTGCAATATTTATATAATAACTTCAATGTTATAATGCATACTATATAGTGTATAGTGTATATTTACTACTTATTAGTAATTATTGTATACTGTATTTATTTATATTTTATAATTATGCTTATGCATTTTTTTTTCTTATGTAATGTCCTATAAAGTAGCATGAATTTTATAGTTATCCTGGGCCTATATGAAATAAATATTGTCAAAATTGGAAAAATTTATAAATTCAAAAAAATTTTTCTTTTTAAGTTTTGACAATTTAATACAAAATTTCTTATAAGTTTTTCTCTTTATAAAAAAAAATAATTTCCTAAAGTCACATTTATTTTTTATGAGTGTTTGAAGTTCATATTTTTTTGAAATTGGATATTCACTCGTATCTATATAAACTATTTTTCCTAAATAGATTTTGAATATTTTATTGTATTCATTAATGAATAATCATAGATACTTGAAATTTTTACCAAATGTTCATATTGAAATTATTTTACTGGGTCATAAGGCTTAATTTTTTATACAAGGTTTTTAACAAGTGGATATTATAACAATTAAAAAATATTTAAGATATATAAGCACACATTTTTTCTGCACACATTTTTTCTAAGTTCAAATTTTAATTGAATTTGCCAAAATCAACACAATTTTTTATTTAAAAATGTATAAAATATTCAATTTTTTCAAAGCTAAAGATTGAAAATTTAAAACAATTAAATATATCAAAACTAGTTTATATTATAACCAAAATTTTAAAAAAATATATAAGTAAATTATTTTTTATAGATATTTTAAGTACAAATTTGGACAAAATCAGATATTTGACAAAGAATAACTGTATAAGTTATTTTGTTATAATTTAAAAAATATTATTCAAGGGCACTTGAAACGTTGAAAGTATATTATGACATTTTAAAATTCAATGTTTTTGGCAAAAGTTAATTCAACTATTAAATTATTAATTGTAAAATAAATTAACTTAATTTCAATATAAATATATCATAAAATATACTTAGTTATATAAGTTGATAGACTATATATATTCACTTAGAATTGTTTTTCGTATGCATTGATTTATCATTGAACTCAAATTTAACACATATATTACAGTGACTTAGGTACTCCCTAATGTAAAGTACATTGGACATATACAATGTATATTGTATAGCATAATGGTTACTTAGTTTCTTCTTTTTTTGTGCAATAAATTTGAGACATTGATATTAGATATCAACAACATATACTTTCTAATTTATAAATTATTATATATAATAAAATGAGTTTCAATACTACATATTAAATTTCTATACGATATTGATTTATTGAATTTACACATTTTATAAATACCGATTAATAGTATTATATTATATTTTCTTTAATAAACCTAATCTAATCTTTGTTGCAGGCAAAGTAGGAAGTCGTGCAAGGTGCACAATGCTTGATTTTTGAAGGCAAAGTCAGAGAAAGTTTATATTGACCGAGCATTATAGACAAAATATTGAAAATTAAGCACATCTTATTGGGTATTTAAATAAATATAAAAAAAAACTTGCAAATAGATGTTTTAAATATTAGTTACCTAGGTATCAATAGTTTTTTTTAAATTATTATCAGTTGAATCATTGGTAGGTGCCTATTATTGAATAACATAATATATTATTATATAAAGGTGGTTTAATACAAATAAAATTTATATTATTTATTATTAAATTATAATAATATTATTTTATTAATTATATAATAAAATGTTATGTTGCATAATAATATAAATGCAAGTACATTCCTAAATTAGATTGGTATCTCGTATGTTGTGGTCTCAAATAAATACAACATTGTCAATATGTTATAGGTGTGGTACTTATTACATATGACTGCTATTTGATATAAGTGTGCGCAGTGCGCTGTATTTGATTCATTTTGCCCACATGAATCCGGACAGGGTACATTTTACCCAAGCACTCTCTTATAATGTAATGTCCGTATTTCCTACTTTACCCCCAAAAACATATACATTTTAGCAATTTTCTTAGCTTTTATTCATAAAAGATTTGTTATCCTAGGTTATAAAAATTGTTCTTGGTGAAGCGTGTAAAAATAGTTTTAAAACATTATGTTAGTATATGAAAATCAAACATGTTTTTATAATTATAAATCAAAAATAAAATAATATAAACCATTCATAAAAGTAAGTTTTTATTTATGTAAAAATTAATTTTAACACATAATCTCATCAGTTTCAAAAATTAATTTATATCTTGGAAGATCCTGAAAACAATAAACAACAATTAATACAATTATATAAAATTATGCTATGTACATTAAAAAATGTAAAAATGTTATTGTATAAGCAATATTTTTTTATAATTAAAATTATTGAGTTAAATGCAATTTCTCTAGATATAATTTCAAAATAATAAACCTATAAAATATAGTAGTTTTGTTAATTTTATTTTAAGAATTATGACATGCCGAATTTAGTAGAATAGCTAATAGCTATGAATTAGTAAATAATAAGCTGAAATAAATATTTATTTTAACACTTTTAGAGCATATATATTTAACAGTCTTGTAAAAAATATTTTTGACAAAATATTTATATATAATACTATAATTTGTATAAAAAAGTATTAAAAATACTTTAAAATACTTATATAAAAATGTATTTTACTAATACTCATTAAGTATTTGAATACAAATACAAGTATTTTTTTTTAAATAATAAATTATATGTTTATCAATATACTTATTATGTTACTACTTGACATACATTTTAACAAATTCATAAACACTATAATGTATCTGACGATTTAGAATTAAAAATATGATTACATATTTTTTAACTAATATTGATATAATTAAAAAATAAAACAATAAATAAAAAGTTGTATTAACTATAAATATAGAATTATTTTAAAATTGTTGTATTTTCATTTCTCTCAAAAAATTCCTATATAGAACTTTCCTTTGTTTCAATGAAAACAATATTATTTTTATTGATAATCAAATCTTTGTGAAAAATAATCAATAAAGCAAGCTTTATGGTATTTATTTATAAGTATTTAAATTTTGTTAAAAATACTTTTAAAAATTATTCACTTAAAAAATACTAAATTAGAATATCATAAAAATACTTCAAAAGTATTTATATTCTTATACTTTACAAGACTGATATTAATAATTTTCATCAATTAACTTTAATAATAACATTTAAAAATAACAATCAATGTTTTGCATTATTTAACAAGACTAGCTAAATTTAAAACTAAATGTACTTAACATTGACAACACACACACTATATTATGACATCCAAAACACTTAAAAACCATTTATATTTATTTTCAATACAGCGAGTACAGGTGGTGTTTTAGCAAATTTTTGTTTTTATGAGGTAAATTATTTAAAATGTACTATTTAATTGAAAACTATAAAAAAAAATAGATACTAATATTTTAATAAATTGATAATTACTGATAAAATATTTTTTAAACACACAAACAAAAACTTTATACAAATGTGTGAAAAATTACCTCAAATTCCACAATAGGATTTGGTTTTGGTAAATTCTTAATTTCTTCAATAATTTGTTTGCGGTTTTCAGTCAAATTATCTCGATTGAGCCATTTGTTATATATATTACAAATACGTATACTCATCTCTTTGGCAGAAAAATCCTCAATTATTATTTGAAAGTCATCATTCATACCTTTTTTGATATTTCCAGATACTTTATCACTATGACTAGTCCCTAAATTATAAAATATTAATATTAATTATAAATACTAATATTAATTTATATTATTGTAAATACTTTGGAATTTACAGAATTATTTTTGATGGTTAGTTTAAATATTTGGGACTTTTTTTGTAATCTCAAAAATTCCTTAAAATTACATTTTATTTAAGATAAGAAATAATCAAAAATTATCATGATTTGATTATATATAAATTAGACATGCATAATTAATACAATCAGGGATAAGAGATAAGGGAGCTACAGCTATTCCTGATTTTTTAGAAAAATTAAAATAATGCTCTGTGTTTTGTGAATTTATAACATAAGACATGTATTAAAATTTTAATTTGTATGAAAGTTGTAACTCAGGTCTAAAATGTTATATGCTTATTTTATCAGTATACTAAACATATGAAAATGAATAAAATATAATATATTAAATACATTTAATATTATAACTAGGTATTAAACAAATTAATAAAGATAAACAAACCATATATCAAAACATAATCGAATACGTTCTGTATGAATTTCCTTATATCATTATATACGGTTTCTCGCAAATCTTCTGAGGTACGATCGATAACCAACTTAAAAAAAACAAATATTATGAAAACAACAGTACCTAGTGAAAATTGTAACTAGTAATAAAGATCCACTAACTTTCATTTCTGGCCAATTGTTGAACAGCGCAGAGATTATGTTTGCAAAATTGATTTCATCGTTCCATTCGAATTCCATTTGAGCTCTTGAATTCATCATACTCAATTCGTCAAGCAAAATGATCGACCGAAACAAACAGAAAAAAGGAAGAAACAGACAATACTATAATAGTTAACCACAATGATCAAAATATGTCATCGATAACGACATCAAATGAAAGCGACAACTATGTAAAAACTGATAGCAGCAATTTTATATTTTTAATTTCTATACAGTAGCTAGGGATGAGTCGTTCGCGGACGATTTGTTCAATTTAAACGAATAAACTCTGTGAACGAATTGATTCAGATTCGGATAGTTAAAACGATTCGTTCACGAAATTAATTTCGTTCATAACTTCTTTTGAATCTTAACCGACTCAACTACGAATCATCAATATTGTACTGGGAACAATTCGTTCAATATCGTTCGAACGACCCGTTTCAAACTTCATACTATTCACTAATCATTTTTTATACGACAGGTTTTGAATTTTTGACAAATGATACAATTGATTCTCTACCAATCTGTATTATTGTAACCAACTATCGACCAAGTAGTATATCGTTATTTCGATCTATATCGATTCAAAAGATCTATCTACTTTCGAGAATCACCCATCACTACCTTGAATCAGTGATTGAATTTAAATTCGGTTGAATTAGTGAATCGAATGCGAGTTACTGAACGAAATGAACGAATCATAAAAACGATTCATTTTAGTAAATCAATTTAAATGAGTCAAATCATTTAAATGATTCATTTTTCCCATCCCTAACAGTAGCATAAAAGTTGACAAAATAGTAATTAATAATTTTTAGGGTAGATATTTGTAATGTCTTTGACTATCGTAAGAGAGCTTGGTCTGTGGTGTAAGGACACAAGGTTACTTGTTACTAAGATATTATTAAAGGACAAACATTATTGATATTATAATGTGTTCGTGTTTGTTATCATACTTCTTACCTATTGCAAGGTACTAGAGTTTAATCTACCTAAATTGTGTAAGATACTACAAGATTAAAAATAAAATTCCAGAGTTGTATTAGGTAGTTCGGTACTTACTACAAATACAGTATATATTTATTTATTTCAAAATGAATGAATCTCATGTCAATTGAGTGAAATTATTATTAAATATATTAATATTGTCGTTATCAGTTATGTTGTTATTATTGTTTGATAACATTGATTTGTCGTAACATTTAAATAGTGTTTTTATTAGGTTTAGGTTTATAATTAAATAAAAACAGTTTTAAATGTCAATTATGAAAATTGTAAAATTGTATTATCATATTTTCTCAGTAGTCCGCGAATCAATAGTTCTCACTTTTCAAAAAAAAAAAAAAAAAATGGAAACTAATTCTGAACAATGTAATTCTAAATTTCTTTTATACCAAACCTATGACGCCGAGTCGTTTGGCCAAATTGAGTGGTTGTGGCCTTGAAAACTACAGCAGTAAACGTTTTAGCAACTAGAATAAACAAAATATGAACCTATGACCTCAAGTTGATGCAAAGTCCGGTTTTTATATTTCTAAAAGATTCAGACTCAAATCACAGGTAAATAAAAATACGATCAGCTGACCTAGTGTTATTTTCATATTGCTCTATGGTTTATACCTATTTAAGTGCTAGTATTACTTAGTAAAATAATGTTATGTTACAACATTAATCTTGTGATAGAAAAAAACGTAATTGTTCCGTGATAACCGAGACAAACCAGAGTTGTAGATATGAGGGTGGTAGGGTCGTAGGGCGATCGTCCCTCGGGACATGTTTTTTCTCACAATTGTAATATTCTTTTATTGCTTATACATTATATATTATGCTTACAATATTATTATGAGTTAGACATGTTTTCCGGCAAAATAAATTTCACATATAATAGGTTAGTGCAAATCGCTCATATATATAATATTTATTAACCACTGATAAACCATATAAATATTTTGTTAAATCCTCTCCTTCCCCTTAAACAACTATATGTATAGTATAAAATATCTGTGTATATTAATAATAAGGGGGAATGGTTACCTAATGGTTACTTCTGGTAACAGTGGGTCGATTTGGTATTTACCGACACTTCGGGAACGCTCCCCTATTAAATATTTATCACGATATTATACTCTATCTTTATTCTAATTCTTAATTTATTCTGTGGTATTTACATGGTATTGTGATTAGACTGTGGTATTAATTTTAAAGATTAAATATTATCTATGGTAATATCAACACGTCGGATCTCCTAATAAATAACCCAATAAATTTAAAACCCGAAAAAAAACCTTCGAAAAAATAATCACGGGAAAAATAACCCTATAATAAGAATTATGATAGTAAAAAAAAATAATAATATTTTTAGTCATTGTGTTACAATGCCAATAATTTATAAAATAATAATAATAATAATATTTTTAGTCGTAACGAATTTGTATTAGGTACAATGTCAATAATGTCTAAGTCTAATGTGTCGAGTTGAAGCAGACGGTAGCCATTAATTCAAGGCCAAAAATATATACACTGTAATAATAATATATATTATTGTAAATATCTATGACCTCGATTAATATTTCTATAAAGCGACGTTTACCATTGAATCGGTCCTGCATTATTTATTATATACATCTGTGGCATTCCAATGTCCAATATTAACAATCATTGGAAAGTTTAAAAGCTTATAACTAATGAACTACTTACCCGAAATTTGATCTTTATAAATTGAAATACTCTACTAATTTTATTAGTAAAAGTATTATTAGTAAAATTATTAAAAATTTTCAATTTTGACCTTTCGAATGCAAAACTAGATTCACTTTCGCACTAAAAACTTACCGAAGTTAAAAATCAAAGTATTATTTCGACTTCTAATCATATACACTGACAAATAAAATAAAAATAACTCATCATTGTAAAATCAATACTTACATATCGACACCCTTACCCATTGTTATTATTAAACTGAATTAAATTTTTTTCTAATTTTTATTATTTAATATTTAATAATTATATATTTTGTTCATATGCCCGTTTAGGTACGCTAATTACTAAAACATACTCTTTATGCCCATGCATATTTTACTACTAATGACGTCATTGCGTTAAATACGAAAGGGGGCCCCCCGGGAAATTTCCGGTTTCCCTGTAGGTCTATCTGCTTATGGATGTGAAGATGCATACACAAACTGTATGATCACGTTTGAAATGGTCTCCATATTAGACCCAATTTAGATGGTTTATATGGTCCATCCATCAAATTATTTCCTCTCTAATTATAACAAATTCTATATCAATATAAATTCTCGGATACGTTACATTTTTTATTAACGCACTGGATGTCACCATAATTGACCCGGCAATATATATTGTTTAAATAATAATGTTTTATACATATTATGAAATAATATATAATGCAATATATTATATGTCAATTTGCATTGAAGTGATGCCATTTTTATAGAATTGTTATTCAGTAGACGCTGTTTATAAGACTCACGGAAAAAAGGTTCAGTTGCTTATTAGATTCAAAATCGCTTGAAACATCGCAGACGTATACAAATTCATTAAAAAATTCTGTTATAAGACTCAATTTTCTTAAATATTTTTTGATTACAAGACTCAAATTCCGTAATAAAAATCGTAGAAAATCAACTTTTGTTGGTTGTTATTACTTATTACTGGTTTCTAATCATGCCATATATACGATGTATATACAACAAATTTTATCGAATTTAAATTTATAAAAGTTTAAAATTTATATGTATTTAATTAATAATATATATGTATGTACTATATATTTATAATTATATCTATTAATATTTAATATGTAATAGGAAAAGTGAGTAGCAAAATAAATTTAATAATTAATTAAAATGTTTAATCGTTTTTTTCCCACTCCGCCTATAACATTCAATTGGTCACAAGACTCATTTTGTGTTGTCCCAATGTGTGTCTTATAAGTGGTGTCTACTGTATTTTAATTTGGACTATCAATACGTAAATGCGTATAGGTATATGTATGTAATATAGTTCTCTTTATTTTATAAAATACTGAGTACCTACCTATATGTTAATGTGGTACCTATTCCGAAACAAAAGCCCTAAAATAAAAATTCGGTAAAAAAGCTCCTTAAAAAATACTTTTAATTAGTTTAATTTGGATTAGAATCTTTATGTTTATAATTTTATAAACAATATACATTATGTCCCAAAAGTGTAACCTCTTAATATCCGACAATCTCGGCCACTGAAATGTTCGATATTCGAAATGTCCGCTATTCATATAGTTCAGTTCGTAAAAATTTTTTAGTTTGTTACTAAAAAAACATCTGTTATTTGGAAGTGTCTACTATTTAGAAATGTTTGTTAGGGGATGTTAAACTGTATGTGTAATTTTTTTTTTATAGCTCATTTATAAATTCTTAAATATAGTAAGTAGTATTATAAATAAGGTGCAATTATAGGTAAGTCTAAATAGTAATACGATTTTTAACTTTGGTATACCTACCTACTATATTTTTAATAAACTATATATTGTCTATTCTCTTATTTAATATTTATTTCTATTTCATATGGTTTTTAAAAGTTCTAATAATATTTTATACAATATTACAATTACACAAATATATTTAATGATTAATGAAAAACAATGTTTAGTGTACTTAACTATTATTTTTAAATAATATAATATAAAAGTACAATAATGAATAATTATATAATTTTAACGTTAACTTATTTAAAGTACGGGAATAAATTGTATTAAAAAAAGTGTTATTATTAATTAATGAATAATAGCCATAATTTTGATAACTTATAAAGCAGTTGAATGTTTAGACTTAAGATTATAATCACGCTTAGTGTTTTTGTTGGTTGGGGCTTTTTTTCCTAGATTTATAATGTAACACTTATATATATATATATATATATATATATATATATATATATATATATATGGGTTATAAATCGACGACGATATAATATGTATTTGCTATTTTTGGGGGTTTGCTGTATTAAAATAAAATTTAATTTTTAGCAGGGTTTGGTTTAGCAACGTTATTTACAATCTAAACGTTTCACAAGTTTTACGTTTATAATTATTAAGAATTAAAACGCAATACATCTTGTCGTTTATTGTTTATCGTTTATCGTTAAAAATAATATCTAATGCAGGGAATTGTCCGAATACGGAATATAATGAAATTCTTAGATTGATTCCTAAGATTGATTGCTAAATCATGCAGAATAAATATTTCTACGAAACCAATATTATAACTTTTAAATTATTTTGTTTTGTTTTTTTTTTGTTTAATGATTTTCTATAAATTACGTTTTGTTTAATGATGTATTATATATTTTGTTCATCGTAATATTTTGTTTTGTGGTATTTAATTATTTTTATTTACCGTTTTTTGTTTTTATTACGTTTACAAATGTTAATTGTTTTTTGTCACATATAACGTTAAAATCATAACATTACTAGGTATAACGTTTGCAAGCTCTGATGTATAATAATGATTACTACATTTTATAAGTATATACTTATAGTATCTACTATAGTATATATTTTAATATTTTATGAGCAAACAATTGAATTTATAACGAAAAGGCCTTCCCGACAATATGGCATCACCACATACTGTGAAATAATATTAAGGGTACAATTTTATTGTTATTTATTGTTCAGATGTGAGTCGCCAAAACACTATTAGATATCCATCGTACACTGCATGCAGCCGCCAACTATCGTGCTGAGAGTTTTGTTCCATAACACGGGATGGCTATCACCGTGACGATTCCTCAAAATGATCTTTTTTTTGTATGTGTTTGTATTCACGGGTCTTTATTTCGGATAAGGGAAAAAATAATGCATGTATACTTAATACTAGTACGTTCATGTACCGATACCAATGGGGCGTGTAAGGTGCAGTATGCAGTGATATATATTGTTTATTGAACAGGCACATATATGTAGGTACTGCGCTGGTGTTGCTTTATGGGATGCGTGTTTGATTTATCGGTTTTTTTTATTTTTAAACGAACAAATACAATAGGTATCCACTATCTATATAGACATTTATATTTACAGATTCGACCACCCGACTGGAGCTAAACCAAATGCATGACATTTGTATGGATTCTATTGTTCTGCGAACCGTGTATAGGCGCGTCGTCGCGTCGTCGTCCTTTACTGCTGCATTATATTATGGCGCCTTAAACATGATGTTTTATTATTCTATATCATTTCAACGTGAAACCGAAGATGGTTATTGATTAATGATTAGACTTTTAACGGGTAATGCGTACAAAACACTTTTACAATAAAAATCTCTAACAAAAGTATTAGCCGTAATGCATTCGTATAGATATTAATCTTTAGACGATAATGGTGTACAATGTAATGGCGTCCTCATTGTCGTGAGAGCGAGTGACCGAATTTTCTACCTAGTTATATATATGTATACAGTTTTACACACTACTATACTACAGTACTATTGAAAATAAAGATAAAAACGCTAATTTGAATGTTTAATTCTGGAGATTAAAATAAATGTAAATACATACGTTTACATTTTTATTTTTAGAAATTGTAACTGATGGGTGACATTTCAAAACGTATTATTTTCATTTTACATTTTTTTCAGGAATCACCATTTTCTATTACATAAATTACTAGAAACTAGTGAAATATTATAAAATTATTAACAAGTTTATATAAATGGTCCTGTTTAGTTTATGATAAAATATATTGTTATAATTTTAATTTAAATGTTGTAAATAATAATTTAAATTACTGAATTAAATCATCCCGTCCTATTCCTTGATTTGAAAATATTAATATTAAAAAAATGTAAAATTTTCAAAGTTTTATTGGTTGAAACTGCCGACGTTTTTTTAAAAACTTCATACAATCTCCGTTCACTAAAAATGCTTCCCAAAATTGAAACAAGTGCTTCTAAAAATAAATACAATTTAGTTAAAAATCAAAAATATTATTATTATGTATTTACTAATTTGTTTTTGTTTTTTAATTGGACCGATAATATTTTGCATTCCCTTATGGTACTGATTCAAATGCCTCATTGTATCGATATGAATATTTCGTAAAACTTTAATAACTAGAAATGCAGATGAATTGGAGTGTATCAGAAATGAATCCTTGGTGAAATATTTCAGCTTAATTTGTAGTCCTTGTAGTTATATTTGCATTGATTGGGGATAGGTCCAAATTTCCATTGGGAATTGTTCTTCAATGTAGGTGTTAAGAATGTAGTCTCCAAATGCTGTACATGCATCTTGTGGACATATGGACATTAAATCAACAAATGCCTCAGTGACTTTATGTACTAGTAAAAATAGTTAGATTACTATGTAGACATACACTATACACGAGACCGACTAATAACGAGTGACAACTAAAAACTTGATTATTGTATAGTATCTTATAATATTTTCATATTTGTTATTTAGCACTAAAAATAGTGTACAGTTTTAACCCCCTATACATGTGTGGTATTTTGTTATTCAATGACCGATACGGTGTGCAGTTTCTGTCTATCGACTTTTTAGGGTCAAAATCAAGAGTGTGCGGTTTTCGAATGTAATCATGATTAAACGACTGGAACTCGAGTACAATTTAAACATTACCTGTTTTTGTCTCGAGGCAATTCGACCTTCTTACCCTCGCTTCATTTTAAATACATTGGACTCTCGTCTACACATGCGCGCGCACACACACACGCACACACACACACACACACACACACACGCGCGCGCGCATATATTTACATATATATAATAGTTTTGAATATTATCATACCCAAAATTACCATTCAACACCATTACTCATAAATTTCGGTAGATAATGATTTATTGGACTATGTACACATAACATATTATAATGTGTTATGTTTAATAAAATATGTTAAATAGTATTCAGATATTGAGTGTTGTCATGTAAAGTACAATAATCTGTTTTTTACGTAATGTAAAAGAGACCACGGACATCTATATATATTATATACATACTTAATATAACATATACCACACAGCAGAGCTGTAGTCAACCAATATCACTGTCGCGTGCCACCATAGTTATTAGTTCTCCATGCGTCCACTACGAAAGTGGTCTGAACTGACGACCACTATGCATATAGCAATAGGTATTAGATACTAGTATACAGTATTATATAGTATATAGATATAACTAAAACGTCCTCAAACGATTTATATATTTGTAGTTTTCAACGACACACGCTGCGTGGGAAATTTCTAAAATTCGATCAACTGATAAACTGTTTGAGATCAGTCCGAACTGTAATTATTATTAATTTACATGAACATTCTGAGGAAACCATCATTGATATTTTCAACTCTTAAATTACTTCTGTTCCGTCATTATAGAATTACTGACATGGTTGTTTTTCACCTCGGTGTATTACACTAAAATCATTCACATATAAAAAAGAGTACAACGATTTAAAATTTATGTTTAATGGGACGAATGCACGTAGTAGCTCAGTTGATTGCGTGTCGGTGTGACATAATAATGACTCGTAAAAGTGGCGGGTTCGTTTCTCCATCGATACCGTGCACATTTTTTCATTTAATTCTCAACTTTAATTTCCTCGATTTTCACACGACAACACTTATCAGTTTAGCTAGAATTGCATAATTTGTATTAAAAAGGGATATGAAATAATAATGTATCTATGATGGTTGCATAGACTGGGCCCGGATGGCTGGTTAAGATTTAAGGCACAGGTTCCTCACAGGGTCTAGACGCGGCTCTTAGCATCAACTAACAGTCTGGACACAGTCGGACGTAGCGTATCTGAAAATAAAATTACATTCATTTATACTAATCATTAATCAATATGCACAAATTTAGTTTCATACCTACTTTATAACTTTAAGTTTTTCTCATGTTTATAGAATTCCCATTTAATGTTAGTGTTAAAATATAAATTAATAATTGTCTGTAGTAAAACATAAATTTAAAAATTTGTTGTTTTAAATGTATTATTTTTATTACCTATGTATTAGCTGTAGGACAAAAATAAGGTATTTTGGTTAATTTAGGCGCCTCTTACTCAAAATTTAATTTAATTTATAGTTTTAATAGTATATATATATATATATATATATATATATATATATATGTTTATAATAGGGGTTTAAAGAATATAATGCTCCAGACCCAACACTCATCCTTAACCCTCATATGTTTTTCAGTACATTCTTACTGTGTAGAAACCTGGGATCCCCTGTCAGTTATCCGTATACGATAAGTGCCTAATAAATAAAATAAATAATAAAATCTTATACCGCTTTTACCACGCGATGGGCGTACCAAAGCGGCATGATATCTGTTATCGTTATGGCCACAAATTTTCTTATTAAAAACAAAATATTTATTATGATTTAAAAAAAAAAACAGGTTTTACCACTTAGCGCGTAACATTCGAACCCTGCCGTTATGCATCGGGAAGTGTTTTTTTCCTGGTGGTAGCTCCCCCTCTCCATTATCATCATTCGTCAGTCGAACGAACGACCATTAAAAGTATTATTATATTATAATTTTCATTTTTTACCATATCTACAGCTCGACCACCATCTGTTTACCTTGCGTTAATTTGCGCGTTTCATCATTTGCATATAGATTGGTTTGTGACTATATTATGCATTGAACTTTATATGATAACATTATTATCATAAATAGTTCAATAATTATCTAGGTAGTATTTAACGCGCAAACACGTAAATTCAAATAGTCTTTTTAATTATTTCGCGTATTTAACAAATATACACTTTGTTATACGTATAATAAATAATATTAATAATAAATTAACTATGAATTTCACGCTGTAATTAACTAATGTTATATACATAATTATTTTATGCATCCTTATCGGATAATTCCAGTTTTTACAGGCTATATTCATTAACATAATAATTAAGAAATATAATTCTTATATAATAATGTAGATGTCAATATATTATCTGTAAACTGACGTCATCGTTATTTTTTTGTTAGCACAGAGCTGATAACTGGCGTAACCATTATTAAAAAAGTATCACGGAACAATAAGTTTTTAAACAATCATGAGGGCGTAAACACGAATAAAAGTCCTTCTATAATATATTATAGTGCCACACTGTCACATTATAATAATGTGTTTTCTAAGAAATAATGATTACAATCTTATTTGTCCGAAACAGATTTGTTTAATGCATGTGTGATATTCTTGTTTATGTCTACCAATATCACTTATCATTCACTGTATTTCAATTACTGTGTAAGCATAATAATAATAATATAATACAGTTATATGTATCAAAGTGATGTGGCGGCAGAGGCATATTGAGGGGGTGTCCAGCCTAGTAGGAAATCACGGTCACCGGCTCAAATAGAGGCGGACTGAAGAGAGATTAGCTCCCAAAAAAATCTTAATTCAATATTATAAATTATTATAAGGTATAAATAGCACGTACATTCTAATTGGATTAGGTCAAATAGGTACTATGGTGTATGACATTTCATGTACCTACCTATATATATTTTGTTGTTACATGACACTATGTTAATTACAAGATATCTATGAGTTTTTATATCTCTATCATTAGAAAATTGACGAATTTTATGTTTTAAACTTACTTATTCTAATTAAAAAAAAATTGATTGTTTAATCATTTTTCATTTAGGCCAAAATACTGGGTTATCGAGCACTTAAAAGTTATTATTATCATCATATGCATTTGTAAATGATTATCTTTTTCAGACTTTCGTGCACAAATTAGTGCATAAAACACTCAGTAAAATTTTATAAATATATGAGAATGATACCTAAAACTTTTTTCTTCATTCTTGAAAAAACTCGTTTTCGGCTCCAAAAATATTCAAACTTCCGAATTTGTATTACACTTGAAGAAAGATTAGTATTTAAATTAAGGTAAGTAGGACATAATGTATTGTAAATGTATATGTAGTGAGTAATATTTTATAAAATGTTATACATTTTGTTTAAAAAAGACATAGTATTTAAAAAAAAATTAATTTTTTAAAAAATATATTACTTTTGCAAAAAAAAAGCCGAATAGGTGCCCTCTAAAACAAAAAGTCATATATAAATTAAAATTATAAGTATTAATAAATATATTATATGAATAATATTATGAAAAATTAACATTATTACTTATTATAAAAAACTATGTATAAAATGAGCGTACCTAAACTCGAAAACGTAAAATTATATTCGAACACTATTCAAAAAACATATTTACAAATTAAAACAAATTATAAAATAAATTGATTTTAATAGTTATTATTATTTTATTTTAGTTTATAAATTTACAAGGTTCAGGCCGGCGGTCTTTGAAAACCTGCGGCCCAGTAGGACTATTCCTTCTGTCCGACCTGGCCAGTCCGCGTCTGTAGTAGAAGTGTATAAAGTATAATGAACAAACTCGCGTAATTGTTTTGAAATAATGGTAATTAATTAATTCATAATATTTGTGGTATAATTTTTAGAATATTACATCTCCAATAATTATTAATTTATATTAAAATTATTTTAGTGTTTACAATGATATAATAATATGAATTTCAACTGTCAAACTAATTACGTATATAAACATAATACTATACATTTATAATATTTTGCCAAATGTTACAAAACAATAATTGATTTTACATACAAATAACACGTGCATTTTAAAATACTTAAGATAAAATAATTTAAATTTCATTGATTTAAATATTTAATATATTTTATTGTATTTAATTTCTATTTGTACATTATGTTGCTATTGAATCAGTCCACGTTATTAAAAAACTTCGTGCAACCAAACTTTAAATATTTATTTTGGAGAGTATTATTTTCATCATTTTTATGTTCATCAATAATTACAAATAAAAATAAAAAACTTTTTTTTATCTATTGCTTTGAAAATATAACGGTCTAATAAATTGGCCAAAATAATCAAAATTATTTAGGTATCTCCATATCAAACTATAAATTGAATTTTTTTAATCAAAATAACATATATTATGATAGTATCGTGTTATAAAACATTTTTATTCAATACTCGATGGACGATGATGTATGATATAATTTGGTTTCATCTAGATAAATAATATAATATATTATTAAAAGAACTATTATTTTGTTTGCTTATAATTTTTGGTTAATTTATGATTTATGAACATAACAAATAAAATGCACAGACTATAAATAAATAATATATTCTTTTCACTAAACTTCTTTCTAGTTTCGTGTGAAAGATATCCCATATTATTTTATCATAGATTGAAGTTTCTGACACGTGACCTAATTAAATTTTTGAAACCAGCAAGCTTATTTAAATTATATAAATTTTAAATAATTTCATAAAGGTCATTTGATTGTTAGAGGACGACAATGTCATTCTTTATTGTCACCGTATTCAGGAAATATTTCTAAATATATATATTATGATAATAGCCTGAATAGGCCGACTAGGATTATAATATATAATTTATAAACTACTTATTTTATATAAAGTTGGTTATTAAGACGTACAGAACTATAATGAATATATATATATATAATATAGTATTAAAGTTATGATTGTAATGGTTCTAATAATAATTGGTGACTACAGAGTAATAGATAATGATGAAAAAGTAACGTAATATATAGAAGCCGCGATATAATAACTATCGTAGCATATATCAACAATCCTATAATATAAATATTAAATTAAAATATTATACGGCATAAAAAAACACATTTGGAAAAAACCGCACAAATTTGATTAAAAACGTCAGGTAGAAAATAGTTCGCCCACTTTAATGTTTACTTAATTCAACATCGCCATAACAATAATAACTATGTACAAACACCAGCACAACCGTGATCGGTCGGCATTCGGCACTCTACGCGGTAGAACGGTAATGCTCCGCGTGCCGTGTATTATAGTTATCACAATAATATAGCTGCATATTATGGTAGCACCTCAAAGATAACTACGAAAAAAGATCTAATCCAAGTTGTGGGTTGGGGTTTTATAGGTTACAGTATTTCTGAGTTGTAGCCCGATTATTATTTATTATTTTAAGATGTTTTTAACAAACCTTTAATATTATCGTTGGTTGTTTAATAATAAAACGACTACTTAATAAGAATTATACTAATTATAATAGCTGTGAGGCTTTTCATACAAAGTTCAACAGCTACTTGTCCAAATATTTTTATTTAAAATCATTGATTAATGTTTTGGAAAATTATACAATAAAATACCTTCTTATCTAGTACAACTGTAAGAAGTACTCTCATAAATAATCGCAGAAAGATAATATATAATAAAATAGACGAAGAAACGTTCATTAGAAATACTACGGCACAATTAGGATAAAATTATAAATTGACATTTTCTAATTTATATAAAAAAAAAATGTTAAACAAGTTTTTACCTTAAGTGTCATAATCTGTCACAACATGAAAAAAAATACGATGCATTTAAAAAAAATATTTTTATTCTACTAATAGTAATAATATTATCTATACATATTATAGTCCTAACCCTAATTCTGTCAAAAAAGAGGAAGGGAAATAAAGTTTAGAATAATATGAAATTATATATTCTATAATATATAATTTTATATTTTTAAAAAGCATGTATACCTCAAGAATCTCATGCCGCAAAAATAGGAAGAATTTTTTTTTCACTGTAGGCAATTAGTAGCCACCCAATAATATAGTGAGATGATTGCCACGTCAAGCGTCGGATTGTAGCCTTGTATGTAGGGAGGTAGCAAGATTCTACGCGTGACGTCACTGGTAGAGGGGTGGCCTGGCAGGCTGGCCGATGCATAGGCTCAAATAGTGGTACAAGAGCGTGCGTGCAAAAACAAATATTTTTCATCGTGTATTATAATAATAGTAATAATAATATTGTCGTTTGGCTGCCTGCCGTCGCATTTGTTGAACGCCATTGTTGTTGTCGAATTCAGTTTGGACACTTGGGCGGCGGGAGGGTTGTCTGCTATGGACACTCAACTACGCATAGGTAGTGTTATTGAGATAGGTCCAATTGTAATAATGCCCTAATATATACGTTGGGGATTTTTTTGATGCATTATACATTGTTAAAAATTAAATTTGTATAGATTAATTATTATTCAACTGTTCTATTATAATTTACTACGTGTCTACAAATATGTACAGATAATATTATTAATTCCATCGATATTAACATTATATTTGTGTATTGTTATTATGGATATATAATATGCATTATACTATTAAACATTAATTTCTTGCATTATATTTCTATAGGATGTATATTTTTATGAAATACATACATATGATAGGTAATAGTACTTAAAAATATTAAAATTGATATTTATTTTTGTATTAATGGGTAATGTTTAACTCAACCCCTTGAATTAGAAACAAAAATATTACAAATTAGACGAATTTCCATATTTTTTAAGGAAAAATTTTGAGTTTACCCCTTATAAAAAAAGGTACTGGTTAAACCCCACCCAGGTGAGTGAAAACATAGCTCCGCTATTCAGATTTGTTATTTTGCCACCATCCATAATAATTATTTTATTTTATTTATTTATATTTATTATTTAACAAATAATTTATATTAATATCATTTTGTTCGTTTCCTACAGACACTGTTTTTAAAATAAATCATTATTTTACAAATTACAAAATCAATTATTATTACTTATTTATTATTTGTCATAAATCTTATTATTTTTTTTGTACGTTTTTTCGATATATTGATTATAATAAAATAAAATAATTATTATGAATAATGGCGGTAAAATATCAAAGCTGAATGGCGAGGCTATAATGTGTTCACCCATCACTCGTCAGGGAGGTGTATAACAAACCATTGCAAAAAAAAGCTCTGGAATGAATGCAACTACCGGCATCGGTACATTACAATAATTATTTTCCGTATAGAAGACATTTTAAATGTTTAACCATTAAAATTAAATTAATATTCCAAACAACCATTCGAGTTTTACTAATTTTTTTTATCTTACAGTTTATTCATATTGCCATGCAGGGCATTTTGTCAAAAAATATTAATGTACTTATTTTAATCACATTTTTAAACATTTGAATACGATTCAAATTCTAGTTCGAACAGTTTCAGTTAACTTAGGTAGGTACATTATCAGTCTGAGTTCGTGAAAATTGAATTTCAACCAGTTTCCATTTACAAAAATAAATATATAATAATATAATTTAAATTGCTCTTCCGAAACAAATGAATGATTAAAATTTTCCGAAAAATATTTTGCATTCTATCAGGATTTACAAACGTTATAGTAACGTTATATATATGACAAAAATCGATTGAAATTTATATCCGTAATAAAAACGGAAAATGGTAAACAAAACATAACGATTAACAAGATTTATTACATATCATTAAACAAACCACAACGCCAACCGTAATTTATAGAATATCATTAAACAAAAAATAACGCAAAATGAAATAATTTAAAATCCATTTTTTTTAAAAGTTATAATTTTGGTTTTGTAGAAATCTTTATTCCACTTGATTTAGCAATCAATCTAAGAACTTATTATAATCCATATCCGGCCCATTCCCCGCATCAAATATAATTTTTTTACGATGAACGATAAACAATAAACACAAAAATTATATAATGAATAGATTGTAAATAATGTAACACGAAATTTTGGTTTTAAATGCAAGCTTTGCGTTTTATATTGATCTGTATGTGTGTTTGTATAGGGCATACCTAGAATATCTGATAATTAAAATAACTAGTTAAATATGTGTAGACACAGTAGGTCTGTAGAGTAATTCTCCATAACATACTGTATAATTAAGTCACCAAATGCAGATATATTATTTATTGTATTAATACAGCCACAAAAATAACTTAGAAAGAAGGAAGCTGGAACGGTGGCGGAGGTACCAAGTTCAAAGTAAAGACTAAAAAGTGATCTCTGATTTTTGTTCACGTCGCGTTGTATGAGTTAAGTAACATTAAAATGTAGACGGCACGCCGAACGAATTTATTACACTAGATTTGTGCGTTCGATATTTTGCAGGTACCAACACATGTTTTAATTTCTAGGAAACGCTTAAAGCCGTACAAAGTCAAGATATCTAATTAAACTCTAAGTTAAAAACGGGATATTTTATAATTATTACCACAGTTGGTTATTCTAAAGGTGAATAGATTAATAGGGACATAGGGATTTTCCTTAAGGGCTTCGACTGTTGGTGACTTAAGACGTAAGAGATCACAAAGTTTTTTTTTATGAATTTCATTAAAATATGTATACATATTATTATGTTTAATAGTTATATTAATTATAAGTTATATTATTTAACAATAATTACAATAAATTTTTTTGTTCTTTATAATAATTAGTAAGTTACTGTTCTAAAATAATTTTTATATTTTATAAATGTATGTAAATATGTCATCAAAATATTCGTGTATTTATATTGAATTTTTATGTTTTATCATGAAATTAAAAATTAACATGGTCAACGAATTTGTTGTATTATTTTTGGGGTAAGTCAAGCGGCTTTGTGTGTTGTGACGTTTGTACAATTTGTATATGTGTCCTTTTAAACATTTTCTCTATAACAAAAAAAAAATGTCTATTCACTCGTAATTACTGGACAAACGCATGATAAAAATGAACAACTATATACCTAATATTGCGGTTATCTATATCTTTGAATACACAGTGATTTTACATAATCTTAAAACTACGGACTACGGTCTAGTGAATTATTCCCCAAGTCGTCGTAAAATTAGTACTATGTATATAGGGGCGGTTAAACGGTCCATCGCAATCGACAGATCTCGGGTGATTTCAAAATCAATCCCTCTTTGTTAGAACTTATTATAAATTTAGTAGATACAGATTATAGTAAATTACATACATATTTCGAATTGACCTGTTTGTGTAAAATGTCATATTCTCATACGAAAATTATAAAAGCTGAATACCGAACTATAGTGTCGGGGGAAAAGAGTAATCGAGAGGTTATCGCCTCTGAGTTTTTTAAAGGGTGGAGGGTGAGTAATGGTTAATGAGTGATAATCTAGTATTTTATTAACAACTACGACAATTATAGTTTTAATTATGACAGTGAATGCATTTATCGGGTTATTGGTGCTGAATATTGGGTGAAATATTAGATTAGCCTTTGAAAAACGACAAGGTCACCATGTCATTTATGCCGAGCTACACTTTTTAATGATCATAACAGGAAATTTTTTAGGTATTTAAGTTGCAAGTTGCGTATAATTCAGAGAGTAAAAAAAAATAGTACACTGACATCTTTTTATTCTCTCTTATACGTTTTTAATGTCAAATATAAATATAGTCAACCTAAAATTAAAACTATTTTCACGATATTCTCCTGCTGATGTAACTTGTAAAATTACCAACTGGAAATTTAAATTTAAATTTTATTGTTATGATAATTAATTAGGAATTATAACAATGTCGATATTTATTTATTTGAATTTGACATCTTGGACCGTCAGCCATATCGCAAGTTAGTAATTTGTTATAATATACTTATTATATATATAAAGCCCTGTCAAAATTCATATGTAGGAATTCAACAATGACATCATGTTCAAAAATAATGGGTACACATGAATTGCGTACCAAAACAGGTAGATGAACCTTTTTGAACGAATTGCGTCCCGGACGCAATTTCATCTACGGTTAATTATTATTGTAAGGGGTTCCTAAAGTGATATTTCCATAGTAAAGATATGTCAAGTTATAAAAAAAAATTAAAATTAAATTGTAAAAATATAATAATATCATTGTCTGTATTTATATTTATTGGCTAATGTATTAACATACTCTTTAATTGTAATCTCATTATTGTTTAATTGTTTAATTTTATTTTCTATAAATATTATTCTTTGTCTTATTGCTTTTCTAGGTACTCGTTGTTTTTCTAGACTACTTCTTATTAAAATTGTGGTGTCAGTTTGC